>ML777007.1:560459-573133 GCA_009831015.1 Picea engelmannii | reverse complement strand
ACACATTTCATGCGGAAGTAACAATAATACATACATGCAATAAACAAAGACAATTACGGTAACATTATAACACATGTACACAATACACATCATAGAGAGAACAAATATTTGGTACTTATCTTTTAATAGATGACAACCAACTGTGTGCAGACCTTCCACGAACCTCTGAGCCTTAGACCACGTTGCTCACCACGCTCAATAGTGGGTCACCCTCGAGTCGGGACTAAACTCCACCCAGGGCAAAGGAATCCTAGACCTAGGTTGAGGCTACGGGAAACTGCACTGTGCAACTGGAAGGATTCTTTCCAAGGAGCCTACTTACGCCCACTGCTCACGAACTCTCATTCCCCACATGCCTGTCCCACCCTGGGAATATGCACCTTCACTGTTCCACAGTCCATCGGTTGCTCCACTTCCCTTTTAGGGCTTCAGCAACAGGTCGGATCAGGAATTCTCAGAGCTCTGTAGTTGGTACTAGACTCCCTCCAGGAGAAATCACTTCTCAGCAAACTCTCTCACCTGGAGAGAGTTGCTCACAGGCCTGACAACCTGCTTCTTCAACCACGGGCCTGACAACCCGCCTCTTCAATCCACAACCACTGAAAATCGGGTAAGGCAATGGGACAATTCATCAATTTACAGAGGTTCACCAAGGCGAAAATGACTCTGGCTACGTACTTATTCAGTGCGTGCGTGAACTGCCCAAGGGATGGTCAGCATGCTGAGGATGAACTCGTGGGAAACTAAAGGACCAGACTGGTCAGAATGTTGAGAGCGAGCAAGGAAAACAGTGAGAATGGTCATCTTGCAGAATGAGTTGCAATGGTGAGAGCAAACTACTCAAGAAGGTGGCCAAAATGGTTCATGAACCCCAACAAAGGTGGAACTTCCCACAAATCTGCATGTGTCCTGGGTGACACTTAACTCTCTAGGAGCACGCTCCTCTCCACTTGGAGTTTGTTCCTCTCCTCAAAAGAACTTAGGATAACTGGGTTTATTTTCCCAAGTTTAGTACTTTTCAGGAATACATTATAATATTCCCTTGGATTAAGCCCTCAAGCTTAGCCCCTCTTTCCTAGCCTCTCAGCCCCATTCCTTTACCTACCCAGTGGAGCTTAGTCCCCCATAACTCTTTCTTCGTGGTCGATCTACACATAGCGATGTATTTTATTAATAATTTGCATAATTACATATACAAAATCAAGCCCACTGATCTTAGCATCTAGGCTCTTTGGCCTAATAAACACATAAGCCTACCAGCTTATAATTACTTGGCTCACCAACCTACAACATCATTACATTTCATAGGGGCTCAACCTTGGGTATTACACCCAGTTGCAACAATGGTTAGAATTTTAAGAAAGCATTGCCAACAACATGAGAATGGTGCCACTTAGCACCTCCCTTGTCCATCATGCTTAATCCTAACAATCATGGAGATCATATGCTCAACCATGTCACTAGTTTGCTTATGTATTCAAGGAGTGAAGAGAAAGAAGGCACAATGTTTGCCCCCTCTTGCAAGGCAAAATGACAAGTTTTTGACCTTGGCACCCATTATCTTGGAAACTAAGAAACCACTTGAGCCTAGCAACAAAAATTGGTACCTAATTGTTATTGAAGTTGAACCTACTAACAATGGTTGAGGGTCAAACCCCAACGATCATTACGATCCCACTCCCTAATGGGCTCCTCCTTGCTACAATGTAATGCATATGTGCTTATTCTTCTGCCAAGGGCCATGTGTTTGCTTCTATGTTTTAAGGATTGTTTCTTCAAATGTATACTTTGTTTGGAGGCAACTAAAACATGGGCATTTTGGTAATCAACCAACCTAATTTTGAGTTTTGCTATAAGTTGTGGTGGTTTTGTTTGCCACCCTTTTTTGGTATAAAACCAATTCAAACATATTTGTTATTCTTAATAGTCAAAATATTCTTTTAATTCAAAAAACAAGTACAACCAACTCTACATGAAAGTAAAGTGCAAAAAAACTTGGAAAAATATTAAAGTGTAGGCAATAAGACTAATAACAATATTATCAAAGATTAGCCCTCACAGAGAGTACTAGCTAGTATTTCATGTGTAAAAGTTTATTTTACTAAAATTGCATTATCATAAATTATTTGAATTAAACAGTGAATTGTAATGTTAATTGTAGGGTTCTTAATCCAATGATTTAACGACAATCAACACTCTAATTAGGTCATTATTTTTCTTTGTAATGTATATGTCATTTTCTTAGTTGAAGAAAGAATGGGAGAGAAATTAGTGGGCCTAATGGTTAAGAACATGTGTTTCATCCTAAGAGGTCACAAGTTCAAATCTAGAGAGGATAGGGTATGTATACCTCCATAGACTTTACCAGTCAAATCACTTGGCAAAGGGGGTCCCTTGTCCCAGAAACAAAAGGGTCTCATTAACCAATTTGGTGTCTGGCTTGACCGTGACTTTAAAATTAGATTATTATTATTATTATTATTATTATTATTAATGTTCTTATTTGTTTTTGTTTCTACTAGTAAAGATGCACATGAAATGTTGCATATTGTCATGGGGTATCCAACTTATAATTTAAAATTGTTGTGTTCTAATTATTAGTTTTTTGACATATTATTGCTTTGGCCTCGCAACCCTAAAGGGTTATTACTACTAGGAGGATGTGCTACTTGTTAAGGCACAAAGTATTTGCACTACCAAAAACTTACTACTACTAGCAGGATGTGCTATTTGTTAAGGCACAAAGTATTTATATAAGTAAGATTTATATCATCTATTCTAAGTTTATTTTTTACAATTTGGAATGGATAATTAAATGATACATTAGATCAACATAATTTACATTTTCAAAATTATTTGAAAACAATACATAAATTTAAATTAGTCTTAAAAGTAATTCTCAAACTTGATTTTTCATTTTGTCAATGGATTCGAGGATTCATTAAAGATTAATAATTAAATGATACATTAGATCAACATAATTTACATTTTCAAAATTATTTGAAAACAATATATAAACTTAAATTGATCTTAAAAGTAATTCTCAAATTTGGTTTTTCATTTTGTCAATGGATTCACAGATTCATTCAAGATTAATAATTAAATGATACATTAGATCAACATAATTTACATTTTCAAAATTATTTGCAAACAATACATAAACTTAAATCAGTCTTAAAATAATTCTCAAATTTAGTTTTTCATTTTGTCAATGGATTAAAGATTAATGTTCAATTGTTTCCTATTTTATAAATATAAAATAGTATCATATTCTCAATTAAAAAAGTCAAATATATAATATATTAATCTTTTTTTATAAATATTATAAAAGACCATACTACATCAAAGAAGATCAAAGTTGTTCCACTTAATATAGCTTAGTGAATGTGGCTTGCAATAACTCTAAGTTCTTTGAAGGACAAAAGACACTTCCCTCATCTTTGCAATCCAATCTCTGAATATATTAAATGCATATCCACAAGCAAAGGAAAAACCAAAAAAATGCAGAACCAGGGTCAAAAGAATAAGCCGTCAATAAAGACATTCATTAGACATACTTTAATGGTGCCTCTCGATGGCATCCCCCAAAAGGGGGTTCAAGGGAGATCTTGTATCTCTCATCAAATCACAGTATAGCCTTCAACGCTGGGATAGGGCACACAATCTCTCATCAAATCACAGTATAGCCTTCAAAGCTGGGATAGGGCACAAAACTAACAATTACCGTGAACTGATGGCTCTCAAATTAACACTAAAACTGGCTCAAGAATATGGTGCTACACAGTAACATATTTTGGGGGTTTCTCTACTAGTTTTTTAGTGGTTATGGAACGAAGTATCACTCAGAAATTTTACTTTACAACTACTTTTTGATGATATCCAACAACAAATGACATCATTTTCACACATTTCTTTGTCTCGTATATGTAAGGACAAGAACAAGGTAGCTAATGGCTTTTCAAAAGAGGCTTTGGGGCTGGAGTGGGGTTCTTGGACCATTTTCATCCTTTGGGATGGGCATACAAATGATTTCCCTCATGCACTTTGACTATAGAATATCTACAGTGAACTCTGATCTTTACAATGATGACTTTCTATCTCTTAAACCATGAACAATTATATTTTGTTGTTAATACAACTCATGGTTTTGTAATAGTGAACATTTTTCATATTTTACTTTGAAAGATGTAATCTGTCTTTTTTAGTCGAGGAACAACCTTTCATTTTTTATTTAACTCTGAAGTTGAGAAACAACTTTTCTTTTTTTGTTTAACTCTATGATATGTAAGGCATGTATGTAAAGTTGTTATGCTCAATTACACTACAAAACACTTTTTTAAATGCCATAAAACATATGACAATGTAATTTAATTTATTATAAATAAAATTAAAAACTTTTTCAAAAAAAAATTATACTATACTTTTCTTTCCTATTTAAAAAAACAAAACAAAAATATAATATATTAGTTATATAAATTTATCATATCATTTATCATTACCTAAATTGTAGAAATTCACCTCTTATGATATTAGAAAAATAAAGAACGTGTACAAACAGAGCTATTATAAAGAGGCAGACACTTTGTCAAAACAATGTTGAGAAAAACTAAATGGTTCAAATTTTTAGCCACAGATTCATATTTTATTTTATTCCACTTGAAAACATAAAAACTGTTCCATGATCCTTCGTGGAACAAGATCAAGAATAAAAATTGAGACTAAGCAAAAGAAAAGGCCCTTGAATACTAAGAAAAAAACATGGAAAAAGTAACAGATCACTAGCACCGAAGGGGACGATGAAATGAGAAAATATAGTAGCAAATAGAAGAGTGAGTAGATAACCATATAAAATAATATCCATCCAATTTTTCCAGAGAAATAGAAACCAGCAAGCAGTCATAGTCCCATAATCTTTGCCTTTTGCATGTAGTTAATTTCAGATTAGCGTTTCATTGCGTATTGAAAAATTAATCTAATACTCTATAATATTATGCCGTTTCATATTTTATATGTTAACCTGCGTACAACAAAATGAACATGAAAATTTTGAATCACCAAATCTATAACCAGAAAAAGGCAACAACTAAGACCCAACAAATGTTTCCCTGGGCCAAGTTATGGAAAACTTACCAGATGCATCTTATTACTCTCTAAACCCTCTTTATGCAAATCCAGAGGGCAGAAACAAAGACCTGCCAGAAGCTATACTAACAACTTAATTTACATTTTGTCCGCAGAAATTCAACAACAATGAAGGAAATCTACAGTATTTTACCTGCTGTTATTAAAAAAACAACGGAATGAAACTTAAGTGGAACCCTCCTTCTTTAGTGCCAACCCGGGGATCCAATAGAGATGCCCCTGTCAAGTGACTCCAATCGTATCTGAATCTGTTTTAATGACAGAAGGGTAACTCATTTTGACTAATGGTATGTTTTCCGAAGGTGGGGAAAGGAGAGGGGGTCGTGCAAGAAAGCAAATATTTTACCTGCTGTTATTAAAAAAACAGATATTTTACATTTTGTCAGTAAAAAACCAAAAGAAAACCAAAACTTTACATTTGTCATTAAAGAAAAACCAGATAGCACATGGATATATCGAAAATTGCTTAATTGCAAAACAAGTGATCACTTTACAGGAAAGTTCTTGATATTTAAGGGCGTGCTCACACAAAAACCACTCAACACATAAAGCACTTTTTCTAGAAAGGGAACCAAATTCTTTGCACACATCAATGAGTAGATAGCAACCACAACCAAGTCTAGACTATATTGTGGCTTCTTCACGGCTTCTATAACTATAAAATTTCCATCCCTTCTCTTCCTTTGGCTAATATGCTATAAAATCTCCCCCTCATCTATACTCAACAAAAGACAAAGGGCTTTTGACATGCATAGATATGGCAGTTTCATCCCAGAAGCATCAATCAAATCCCTTAAGTTTCATTCTTATCATGAAATTGTGTGTTCCTTGCTCTTGGTTTAAATTGCTACAGACCCTAATCAAGTATTTATAGTTATTAGAATCCAGTTTCAGATCCTTTCACCTGTGCTGAATCAAGAATGAATATGCTCCGTCAAACACTCTGATTTGAAAGAGTCCATCAAGAATATGCTTGGAAGTAATATACAAAGTCTTCCAGTTTGAGATCCTTTCAACTGTGCTAAATCAAGAATGAATTTGCTCCATCAAACACTCTGATTTGGAAGAGTCCATCAAGAATATGCTGGAAGTAATATACAAAATCGTGATCCCTTCTTTCAATCTATCAAAGAGCTTAAGCGCACTTTGGATTCGCACTAAATTACAAGCAACATGAATCATTATATTCTATGTAACTGCATTTAGCTTGCAACCCGTATTAACCATTCTCTCAAAAAATTCGACTGCCTGTGCAACTTGTTTCCCATTACAAAGTGCACTTAAAGTAATATGCAATATGATAGGGTAAACAATAAGCATATAGAAGTGTATTTAATGTATTTAATGGTATATATAGTGTGATTTTTACAACTTAGTAGGAGAAAGATGTGTAACTTATTTAGTGTTTAATATAGAATTGATATATAATTTAATTTTAAAGTCACACTTAAGTGAGACACTAAATGATCTCCTCATCTACTAAGGTGTACATACCCTATCTCCTCTGAATTTGAACATGTGACCTTTCATATTCTTACCATTAAAACTATATTAAAAAAAATCAGCATAGATTTATCTTAACTTCAGATCTACCATTAGGTGTAGAAGAATCAAATTCCTTGAAATGAAATTTTTTTTTAATTAAAAAAACTTCAAAAAAAATTTACACCTCAAAGGATTTAATCCATTTAAACACCTAATAAATCCCAAATAAAAATTTAATACATCTAAACACATAATAAATCCGAAATAAAATGAATCCACACTAAAAACAAAAAAACAAACATATTCCATTAGATAGACCGCTAGCAATACAGAAAAACAATAAACAAAGAGCAGTAGTGCATTTAATAATATATATTTTAAGGTATATGGTCAAATATGCAACACGCAGCAGTGCATTTAATAATATATATTTCAAGGCATATGGTCAAATATGCAACACTTCCACATTAGATGGTGCATATATCGACTATATAGCATTAAATGCACCACTACTGAATACTTAGTTGCTCACCAAGAATATTGGCAAGCCTATCAGAAGTTGAAAAATGTCGTGGTTGAACTCTGGTTGTAGTTTGGCCCATTTGCTGGTTGTGGAACTTGTTTTCAAACTCTGTTGTCATAAGTTGAGCTGTCATATTCAAACTCTGGTTGTGTTTTGGCCCATTGAAGAAACCTCAGAATCGAACTTGGGGAGAAGGTTTATCCAATACCATCATTGCCAGCCGCGGAGTTAACTGAACACCCAATTGAGTTAGGGCTTTTTCCTGGTCTTTCCCCAGTTTTGTTCAATTCAGCAAGGTGACTTCCTCTTCTTCGCTGTTTAGGGTTTGTAGTTCAGGGCTTCCGTCCTCTCTTGAGGATGTTTGAGTTCCCACCGGGATTTGAAGTGTTGCGGGCATTTAAAGTGTGGCCGATCCATCCGTCGAGTAGAATTAATGGATGAAAATGAGTTCTTGAGAACGAGAAGAGCTCTTACCATTTTGGAAGATTTTGACGGTAGACGAGTCCATATTGTTGAGAGCGCAGCTGGATTGTTGAAAATGCTCGCCTGATAGAGGCCGGTCCTGCACCAAAATCTGGACTCCTCGGCCCTCAAAACCTTCCAAAACAGTACGCACACAAAGCCATGGCCTGCATTTGCAAGTAGTTGTTGTGGGGTTTTCGCCGTTAGGTTATAAGAGAAAAGGGAATCCGGAAAAGCGGGAATTGGTGTGAATTGGTGTTTTGTCATTGCTAGGGTTTAAGGGAAGTAGGGTTTTAAGGATATGGTTTGAGCCATGAACCTTAGGATTGATGCCTCGTATGTATAGAATGGGCTTCCAAAAAGTTGGTTAGTAGCGATACATCATCTAACCTTGTTAATAAAGGCCAAAATTAGAATAACACAGGATTGCCTTGATAGTGATATTTGAGTAAAGCAAGGTTGTTCACTCTCTCACATGTTTTGGTCTCTATAGAGAGATAAAGTAGAAAATTAGATAAACATAAAGAGTTGTGTTGGGGAGGGGTGCGGCTTGAATATAGGAGGGATTATAATCAAAATCTTGCTTTACAAAAATGATGTGATACTCATGACCAAAGCAATGCAAACACATCTTAGAGCCTTATAAGCATTTTGTAGAAATGTAGGGTTGTGCATGAACATAGGGAAAATCAAGGTAGTAAGGTTCTTGCTCCAAAGGAAAAGAAAAGAGGCTATTCCAAATCAACTTTAGTGGAGAACTGCTAGAAGTAACACAAGACTACAAGTTTTTGGCATTAGATTTCAATAAAAAGTTGAGTTGGGATACATGCACAAGGAAAAGACTTGAGGGGGGGTGGAAAGCTCTCTTTGTACTCCAAAATAGATGTAGGTCAACGAAGATATGGGATTGGAAGATGTGGCATTCCCTCTTTCAAATATGTATATCTGAGTGGGCCTAATGGTTAAGAACATGTGTTTCCTCTTAAGAGGTCACAAGTTCAAATCCAGAGGGGGGTAGGGTATGTATACCTCCGTAGACTTTACCAGTCAAATCGTTGGGTGGAAAGGGGTCCCTTGTCCCACAAACAAGAAGGTCTTATACACCAATTTGGTGTGGCTTGGTCATGACCTTAAAAATAGATTATTATTATTATTATTATAACACCAATGTCCTTGTACTATTGTGAAGATTGGGGCTCAAGTGTACCCAAAAGTAGGTGGAAGCAATTGGAATGCATACAAAAGCACCTAATAATGAACATCCTAAAGTGAAAAACAATGTCATGTATGAGATACTCCTTACACAATCAACATTGTACTTAATAAAGTTTGAGGCTCTTAGAAACTGAGTTTATTTAGGCAAAAATGACAGTCATGAACAACAAGAGGTTTTAAGTGAAAATCACACAAGGGGAGTTGAGAAGTTGGAAGAAATCATAGAAAACTTCAACAAGCAAGGGGAAATAAAAATTTGAGACTATTTGAAGCTAAACACATCATGGCATAAAAAACATGTGATTTCTCAAGGGCGGCAGGTGCGTGGGGGATCATATTGGATCCCAAGGGAATACATGAAACTAGCTTTGAATGGGGTCTAGGTGAAGCTACCAACACTCAAGCTAAGGCATTGGCTCTTTTCCAAGGACTAAGGATTCATCATTCGAGCTCGGGAATAAGAAACATCTTGATTATAGGAGACTCCTCAATCATCATTAGATACATGCACTATTCTACCATCTCAAATGACTATATTTTGGCAAGGATCATTAAAAGGATACAAAAGGAAGTGTGGAAAATTGAATATGTATATTTATTTCATGTGTTGAAGACCAAAAGATCACCTGGCTAATGGATCAACTAGTTTGAGCATGCAAACCTTGAGAACAAAAGGGGGGATGATATCCTTATCCTCTATCCCCTAAGTTAGTGTTGTGCTTGTTGAATTTTTGTCTGAAGCATTTTCACTAGATTAGTGTTATTTTACTTTTAAACAACTAGCACAATAACTGCATATAAAGAATCATTGAAAGAATAGCATCCACAGCATACACAAGATTTACCCTGGGAAAACCCTCTAGGGGAAAAACCCAACAAACTTCCTCAATATAGATTCACCAACCAAGAGCAATGCCTCTCTCCAAGAGAGAACTAACAAAGCAGAAGATCCTCCTCAAACCCTTGACTAGGGAAGAGTAGCGCACCACATAACCAAGATATAACTGAGAAGTAGACCAAGAACCTCCACAACGTCACCTCCTAGCTACAACAATGTGTTTCTTTAAGACTTGCACAATTCTCTTCTTAGCCACAGAACTTGTGTTGTGTGTGTTCAAATGAGGCGCTAGCCTCCCTTATAAATAGTAGTTGGCCAGCCTAAAATTAGGTCTGGGCTGACCTGACACTTTATCTTTGTATTTTACTTTTTGCTTGTCAAGGCACAATAGGGCCAAATTTTACTAAGGCACAATAGGGTCGACTTAACAAATATAATATAATAATATTCTTTAGGGTTTTGTCTTTGTCAATACAATAAGAATATCTTCTGAAGCTGCTCAAACTGCAACACTCCATCTTAGCAAGGAAGGTATTCTTCTCGTCGTGATCATCATTACTGCTTCTTTGCTTCTGCACACTTGGTGATTGTCTTGTTGTCAATCATTGATCTATATGTCATAGGAAGTTATGCACTTTCACTGGAGTAGCATACCAGCCTTCGTTGGAGTAGAATACCAACATGTGTTAGAGTAATATACCGGCCTACGTTAGAGTAGCATACCAACATGTGTTGGGGTAACATACCAGCCTGTGTTGGAGTACCAACCTGCGTTAGGGTAGCATACCAGCCTGCGTTGGAGTACCAACCTGCGTTGGGGTAGCATACCAGCCTGTGTTAGAGTACCAACCTGTGTCGGGGTAGCATATCAGCCTGCGTTGGAGTACCAACCTGCGCTGGGGTAGCATACTAGCCCGTGTTGGAGTACTAACTTGTGTTGGGGTATCATACCAGCCTTCGTTGGAGTACCAACCTGCGCTGGGGTAGCATACTACCCTGCATTGGAGTAGCTCCCATTACTAAGGATTTCATCACTTCCCTCTACTGGGGATCACTTCCCACTACTTGGGGACACATCACTTCCCGCTACTGGGGAACGCATCACTTCCCCTCACGAGGGAAAATCCTTCTGGACCACACCAAGCTTGTCTCTAACAACTTGTCACAAAAGATACAGGTCACCTCCAACTCGAGATCAAACAATCATGTAATCAGCTTCCGAAGCCACACTACTTCGCCACAAGTTGAACACGTTGCTACATACTCTGCCTCTGTAGAACTGAGCACCATAGAAGTTTATTTCTTACTAAGCCACGAGATCACAGCTGATCCCAAACTGAAGCAACATTCGGATGCACTCTTATCGTCTGTGACAATGCCTGCCCAATATGAATATGTGTAGCCCTGCAATCTTATCTCACGATCTGAGATATATCTTGTACCCTTCATCACATGGTTTGTCGCAATCAGGTGAACATGTCTAGGCTCAACCATATATTGACTCAATGTGTTCACCGCAAAACATATATTTGGTCTCGTGTTCGTCAAGTACATCAACAAACCAATCATCTGCCTGTATATGGTGGCATCCACTGTCTCTAAAGTTGTATCACATAACAACTTCAAGTTAGCCACCATCAGAGTAGATATGGCCTTACAATCCAACATTCCGAACCTCTTCAGGATCTCCATTGCATATTTTCCTTGGTTAAGGAAAGTCCCATCCGGTCTCTGCCATATCTCTAGACCTAAGAAGTAATGCATCATGCCTAGGTCCTTCATCTCAAACTCTGCAGCAAATTCCCTCTTACTATCAACGATGAGCTTCTTGTCTCCTGTTAGAAATAGGTCATGATAGTAATATCACTAGTCCACCATCCACATCCTTGAGGTATAGGTTGGAATCTGCTTTACTCTTGGTAAAGCCCAAGCTCATTAGGAAGTTGTCTATTCTACCATACCATGCTTTTGGTGCTTGCTTAGGTTTGTACAAATCCTTCTTCAATTTGCAAACATGAGATTCCTTCTCATGTATCTTGTGGCTACTCTAAGTATACTTCTTATGACTACTGGAGCAAGTATCTGGTCATAATATCTTCTTACTGGGAGAATCTTCTAGCCACAAGTCGAGCTTTGTATTGTTATCTGCAACATGCTTCTGGTAGATAAATCTTGGAAGTCACCACTGACTTCCTTTCTGGTCTCAAAGAAAAATCCAAATCCTAGTCCTTCTGACTAGCTTCCTTCTCTGTCACTGAAACAAGGTCTATTGAAGCAAGGGCATCCTCCCAGGAGATCTCACATCTCCTAGAAGTATCTGAAGCTACGATCTAGCCTCCTCAACCCATGGTATTTGTTTGTCAATCCTAGAGGACGTCTCTTTCTTCCATCTGGATCTGAGGAGGAATACGTTATGAATGAAAGTCTCTACGCCATTGACTCACGTTGAGATCAGACTCACTCTTAGTCTTCATTCTCCCTCTAAAACTTGACTCCCTTTGATTCTATATAATCTTCGGAGCCATCTGCTCCCTCTGTGTGTGTTGATGTAATGTCCCCCACCTCTTGATGAAGAGGTTTGGAGAGACTCAATAGTCTAGTTATCCCCACTAGACTATAGTCTCATGCATCATGGGGACAAAGTCAACCAGAAGTCATTTCCTAAGCACAAAGTTATATTATTGAGTTGACTTTATGTGAAAAAAGGTAACTCAACGAAAGAAAAGAACATGTGGAGAAAAGCTAGGAGTTAACTCTAGGGGTTAACTAACTCAACAAAAGAATAGGCTGGGGGTATAAACGAAAGGAAGGGCGCACTTCTAAGGCATTCTAGATTATTATCATATTTTGCATTTGGGCTCTTGAGCACTGTTCAAGGATAAATTCGTGAGTGCGGACACAGACCAATCTCCACAGATCCACCCGGATCTGGAACAAACCGTGACAGAATACTACTCTTTCCCTAGTTTTAGAGTGTTGAATGGACAAGAGAGGAAGAATGATATACTT
>ML777007.1:516125-530805 GCA_009831015.1 Picea engelmannii | reverse complement strand
AAAGAGGTACTTGATTTTCCTTTTCTTCTCATGCAAGCTTGAATATCACTTTTTCCCAAAAGTAGTTGTACACAACCCATGTTGTCATAAAATGGTGAGTTGACCTTTTCCACGTACCGATCTTACATCAATTTAATAGCTCTGTTGATATTTTAAAGGGGATAAACATTAATTTGAAAATGGCTGAATTAATAGAAATGGGTAATCCCTTGGACCCTCTTTTATCCCCCTCTCTTGTGGAATCATAGCCCCCTGTCGTTATCGTCCTCTCATATTGCAGCCAATGATTGTTAGTTTTTATTAATCATTTTAATGTACAAAATACACAGTTCAGCCCTCGTCCATATTAATCAATACGATCTCTTTGACCCAAACATATTGGCTCACCAACCTAAATCACATTTTCACATTTACATTGTAATTTGTGGGGATTACAATTGGGGATATTACAGATGATGCTAGTCAATGCATGACAATATAATGTTGGATCAGTCTCTTCCAATTCTAGATCTTACGATGGTTGTAGTTCTTCATATTCTTCCTCTACATTCTTTGTAGAAGAATTTCCTCTCACCGCATTTATGCCCCTTATTGTACTTGATGTCACAATTGAAACATAGTCCCTTTGCTCTTCTTTCATCCATTTTCTAAGGTATCAACCTTGTAGTTTGAGTAAGGTTAGGAGAGGGAACATGGTGCTCTCTATAGTTGTTAATGGCCACCCTTCTAGTATCCATGTTTTTACTTTCCTCTTTCCTTGCCACACTAAAATCATGATCGAGAGATTTAGATTCAAAGAGATGCACTTCATGTTCAATGCTCCCCTTAAAACGCCCATAAAAAGATCTAACAAATTATCCTTTGGATTGTTCTTTACCCCAAGACTTTTGGAATTTCTAAATGTGCACTATAATTGGACCTCTTTGTTGGAGATTTATCAATTGACTAAAGAATGTGTTGCTCTTAATATCCCCATAGTGTTCTATCAATTCATCCATAAAAATGGATCAAGAGACAATATAATCCTTATGGTTTTAAGATTTATGTAGTAGGAGTAGTTAGTAAGATTGCTTGGAGAATCCACAATATTCATTTTGAGTAGTCAACGTTTTGTTCACAAACGTTGTTGGTACCAAACAAATTGATTAGGTTCTAAATACAAGGATGCAAGAGTTACCTTTTGTGAAGTTGGAACTTGGGGTAGATAAAATAATTGCTCCATTTAGAATATCCATGTTATAGGATCTTTACCATCAAATTTTCTCATATCAATCTTGGGAATTAAGTAGTTCCTTGGTGTCGAGTTTAACCCATGATGATACAGATCTTGGAGTGATGAATAATCATGATTTTGGGATTCAATATCTGTGTTCTCCATACCGTTAAAATATTTCCCATATGTAGTTGGGGTTTAACAATTTTATTCTCCCCACTTTCATGATTTTCTCGTGTCAGAATATCACCTTTAGGGAACCTCTCATTTAAAGTATGTCAGATCATGGGTTCCATGGAATTTTGTAATTATTCCATCTCTTGATCCATTTCCCCTTTAAGTGATTCTTGCAAATGTACCAAATCAACCTTTTTCAACACTGTATCACCCATTTCATTAAATTGGTTTCTCGGTATGGATACATGGTACCCTCAGTCTTCACTTTCAAGAATCATGTATCATAATACTCCCCTTTTTTCTTTGTATCATAATTTTTTAATCACCAATAATAGATTTTGCAATCAAAATTTATGTTAATTTCAAGTTAACATACCTTTAAAAACCCTGGTTTGCAGATTGTCTTGTTGGCTAACCTTTCTCATCAAGAATATTTGGGATTTTGGCCACTTTGTTAGAAAAGAGGATCACACAACAATACAATAAAACAAATGCAAAAATAAAATACTGAATATACACAATACAATAGAGACACAAATATATGTGGTTCACCCAATGTGGGCTACGTCCACCAGAGAAATTGTCAGTCCTTCCTTTATTATTATCCAACAAATGAAGGGATACAACCTACAACATGTATGCAGTAAATTCCTCTTCTTTTCTCACAGTATCCTCTCTCATAATACAATATTCACTCACATGTATCACCGCAATACAATTCCCTCGTCCATAAAATAGGGCCGCCTTCTAGGGAAAAAAATCCTAACATAACTTTTACCATCAAATCTGCAACCTAATGATGAATGGTTCAGATTGACTACAAAATTACAATATTTTGCAAGGCAATTTTTCCAAAAAATTATCTTCAGGAGAGCTTCCCCTGACCCCTAGACCCCCTTGGACCCCCTAGCGATAGATGTGGGGGAGAAATCGCCCCCACACCTCCTCGTCGGGACATGGGATCCAAACATGATTGAAACAAGACCTTTGAATCCAAAAGATAATCATGCACCACAACCAACACACTCTAAGACTAAAATTTTGATCTATAGTAGCTTTACATGTCTTCTTGGCAATGCCATAGGTTTGACCAAATTCTAATGTGCTAAGAGAAAGTTATAGTAACTTTCTCAAAAGTTATTGTTTTTGTCCATTTCACAAGAGAGAACTTGTACGCCAACCTCATTTTACAATGCACAAATGAGATGCTCACTAAAACTAGGTCTGCTTGGTATATATATGAGACAAAGGGTACAATTACAATTAAAGGGTCTAGCTGACCAATAAGGACAAGGCTAATACAATAATAAAAGTGTAATAACTCAATATCTAGGGCTTAAAATTGGCTCTATATTTTTTCACCGATCTTTCTTCTCCTCCAACTATTTGTTATGTTTTTCCCTCTATTTCTATTCTATGATTCCAACATCTTCCACACTAACTAGTATTCTCTCCTTAGGATCTTCTCGTATGATAATCACCTATGATTGACTTGCAACCGATCTTTCCTAAGGGCTTCTCTTATTTTTTCCATATCTCTTGAAGGATAGATAGAATTTCTAGAAAAACCTTAGTAAATCCAAAAGACCATACATGATTAACTTAGAAAACTAAATTGGCTTAAAAACTAGCAAATTTCCCTTAAGCCATTTGAATTAGACACCTTGCAAGTTTTACAGAATATTAACCCTGATATGAGCTACATGTTGAATTAAACAAGATGCATTCTTTGATTTTGATTGCAAACTCCTAATTCAGGTTTGAACTTGGGGAAAGAGGCTTGCATGAAAGGTCATATTCATTCCCCTGAAAGTTCGAATTGAAACTTTTAGAGGTTTGTTGCTTTAAGCATTACTTAATATAGACAAATTGTCATATCATGATAATTACCCACCAAAACAAAATTTGTGGCATGTGTGATTAAAAATCATACTCAAGAATCATTTAATCACTCAATCTTGAAAGATGATGCTTTAATCATATGACGTTGGTAAGTCTCATTTGAAAATGCATGTATGAGTATAAACGACATGTATTTTTTAGATACTCAAATTCAACTTCATTAAATTTTCACTCAAGCGAACAATTTGAAATGATGGGAGATCAATAGTTTGTGATCAGAGCCAATGGGAAGAACTGGACCTTAACATTATTTTAGGTAAGAGTAGGCTCGATTTGAAGTTTGGGTTCAATCAAAAAATCATAGGTGAGAGTTTGCTTAGTGAGGGTTCGATTTAGAAGTTAGAAACAATTTCAAAATTGGTCCTATGCAACACCAAGTTTATGAATGGAATTTTTGATCAATATTGAACTCTTAATAGAGGTCTCATATGTGTGCACAAATATCCTTGCAAAATATGAAGCCAATTGAGAAATTGGGACCAAACAATGAATTGGGTAAAAGTTACAACACTCTAGTGATTTGAGGGCCTGATTTAGAGTTTCATCTTGATTTGCGCAAAAAATTTTCAAAATTGAATAACAGACAAGGCTCGAAAGAGGATAATGAAGAGAAGCAAATTAAACAAGGCCAAGAGTTCATACAATTCATACAGTACAAATAACAACGATAGGGTCCAATCTAGAAATTCGGGTGAACCCCCAAATTCGAGTAAGGTGATAGTATATAGGTGCAAGGGAATCCCAATTTGGCGACTAAGGCTGATTGAGAAATTAGAACCCATGGAGGTTATGACTTGATTGATTTTTGAAACAAGGAAGAAAAGTTCAAAGGCAAGAATATACATTCATTCAAATTAAAAGAAAACAAGCTAGAACAAAAAGGAAGAATTTGAAAAATGTATGAGGGGTATGATTTGAAGATCGAGGTTGATTCCAAAATTGAGACCCCTTCACACTAAAGTTGGTGTAAGAGGTCCATGATTTGGACATCAAGGCTGATTAACAAATCTGGGCATCTAAAGGTTCAAGGTGATAGAGAAAAACCAAACAAGAAGGAAGAATAAAAAAAAATGAACAAAGAAAAAGGTGAAGTAAAGTTTGATTTTAAAGTTGGGGTCAATTTCCAAATCGAGAGGATGACATAGAAAACAAAGTGAAGGAAGGATTGATTTGGAGATTGAGCCTGATTCGGAAATCAAGGGGCTATGAGAGTTTGAATAGAAAAGAAAATTAGGAAATGAAACTCAATAAAGGGAAGAAATCAATGTTGAAATAGAAAGAAGGCTAAAGAAAAGAGCTAAGTCAAAACCAAGCAAGTGAAGCTTAAAGGCATGTTTAACTTACCCATCTAATGAACCATGCAATAAGAAATCAAAGTCAATGTGTAAAAAGGAAGAAACATATCTAGATCAATAAAAATTAAGGTGGGGCCCCAAGTTTTTTTCAAAACTTAGGGGGGTTGTTGTGGGCACTGTTGGAGTTTGAGTAGCTTCGGAAGATATTCTTATTATGTTTGACCAAGACAAAACACTAAAGAATATTATTATAGTATATTTGTTAATTCGACACTATTGCACCTTAGTAAAAGTCGACCCTATTGTGTCTTGACAAGCAAAATGTAAAATAGAAAGATAAAGTGTCAGGTCGACCCTAACCTAATTTTAGGCTCGCCAACTACTATTTATAAGGGAGGCTAGCGCCTCATTTGAACACACACATCACAACTTATGTGGCTAAGAAGAGAAGTGCACAAGTATTAAAGGAACACGCTACTGCAACTAGGAGGTGACGTTGTGGAGGTTCTTGGTCTACTTCTCAGTTATATCTTGGTTATGTTGTGCGCTACTCTTCCCTAGTCAAGGGTTTGAGGAGGATCTTCTTCTTTGTTAGTTCTCTCTTGGAGAGAGGCATTGCTCTTGGTTGGTGAATCTATATTGAGGAAGTTTGTTGGGTTTTCCTAGGGTAAATCTTGTGTATGATGTGGATGTTATTCTTTCAATGATTCTTTATATGCAGTTATTGTGTTAATTGTTTAAAAGTAAAAGAGCATTAATCTAGTTAATTGCTTAAGACAAAAATTCAACATGGTATCAGAGCGGCCCTGAAAGAAGGCATTTTCATAGCACATAAGAACTCGTTGGAGAAGCTAAGAGAATAGGAAGACTCCCCTAACCCTAGTGTGCCTCTCCCTATGGTTAGATTCTATGTTTGACGAAATTTTGTAAACCACAACTGGTGTAGCTGCATAAACCCTAGAAGGTGATGTCATCCACATTGTTGAAGGATGTTGGGCAAGGTGAGACCACTAGTGAACTCGCCTTAAGAGGGCACACATATCCCTCGGAGCAGAATTCCAAAATTCAAACTTTTAAAAATTAGGGTTTCCTCATAACTGCATAATTGAAGCTGGAACTGGTCAGATTGGCATAAAAATCTCTGGTAAGCACAAAACCTTTCTTTGAAATTTTTTATCTCTTTATTATATTATTTAAGCACAGGATGGCACCCAATACCTTGATGAAAAGATTGAAGGCACTGACAACTTCCGAGCATGGAAGTATAGAGTAATGTTTATTCTAGAAGAGAATGATCTAGGAGATTTTGTTAAAGAAGAAGTCCCAGAACTTGATGAAGATGAGGCCAAAGAAAAGTACAAGAAGAAGACTCGGGTGAAGAATATATGTTGTAACATCTAGTTGTATTTTGATCTGTTAAAGTTATGACTATCATACTAGCCATTGGTCAAAATTAAAGTCAAAGTATTAGGTTGATTAAGGTTGAGATTTCTGAGTTTACTTGCATTCCCTAACTCAGATTTTTGTAAAGAAAACATATTGTCTTAGTATAGGGGACATGTTGAAGAAAATACTTGTCATCTTGAGTGAAGGAGACTCGGAAGAAAAGCAAAAACACTCATTCTTGAGGACAAGACTCTAAGTTCTAGGTTTGATTGATTAAATTGATAAGATTCAAATTTGCACATATCAAATTTTATAATTTCTACACTACAAGTAAACACTATAGTTGTGATAACAATCTTTGAAAAGTTCTACTATTGTTAGATACAATGAATACTTGGTGGTATGTGAGCACCACTGATATAAATGCTTATTGTAATTGTTTACTAGATATAACTAACATCTCCTCTAGGAGAAACTTTTGTTTTTGTTTCCAGGTTACCATGGAGGAATGATTGATGACAACACTATAAGAGTGTTGTTCTCATTTCTTATTATTGTATTTCTTATTTTTTGGCTCTTGTTCCAGGCAGGTCACAAGTGATAGCTCTAAAGGAGCTACTGTGACAATTGTTCTCATTATTGTCTTTATTATTATTACAAAGAGTATTGTTCTTGTCTATTGTTTCTCCCTTGTTGTTCTTGTTCTAGGCAGGTCACAGATTATAACTCTAAAGGGAGCCATAGTGACAGTTGCAGGAGGAAACATATTAGATGGTCTCTAGTTTGAGACATGGAGCAGACTATCCAGATAAGCAGTTGTATACAAAACCATGTATCGAAGAAGAAGAAGAGTCGGTAGAGCGAGAAGGGCCTACCCAAAATCATTACAGTAAAAATGAAGAGACCAATGTGGTCTTGTGTTACATTGCAGGATGCAAATATATATGACATTGATGAGCCATATCATGAGGAGCAGATGGCTCCACCAATAGTGAGGCAGGCGGCCCCACCAAGTACCATCTCAGAAGGAGCTAGAGTTCAGAGGGAGGAGCATCCTCCCCAGGACCATTTATAGGAGACTTCTTAAGAAATCAACAGTAATGTTCCCAAGCCAAATTTTTTGTTGGAAACACTAATTGTTCACTGTTTATCTGTTGTTTGGTTATATGTTTACAGGTTTACTCATAGAGTTGTGCATTAGGGTTTATATTATGAAGATTATAGCAATGAAGTAATAGATCTGAAGCATACACCATGAACAAGAAAAGATACAATGAGGAATGCCAATATAGAGCCAATAATGTTAGATATGACCTTTCTTTTAGATAGTAGATAGATCTTGTAACCAGAGATCTGCAGATCTGGAAGGAAAACACATTAATATCCAAAATGGGATGATAGTTGCTACAATAATAACCAAAACATATGATAATAGCCTTCAAAGGCACTCTGAAGAGAAGATACAAGCCTCCAAAGGCCAATAGATGCAAAAGAAGACTGAGAAGATAGAATCATGGTCCAATGCAGTGCCAAACCCCTCAAACTGGGTGAGTTGCACATTGTCCTGGTGGCTGAAGACACCCTAGATTTCGGCCTCCCTCTTCCTGTGCTCCAAATGACTCAAAACTCTCCTGGAATGTAGATCGGGCCACTAGAACCCTCTTGGAAAAGTCTCAGACTGAATGGTGAAGTTATGACCCTCCAAATGAGGAAACCCTCAACTGGTTTGTGCCCTCCTGGTTGACTGAAGCTCCGATATTTTAGCCTCATCTCTAGAGGCCTCCAACTGCTACAAAAATCACTGAGATGATAGATCAAAGCAATGCAACCCCACTGGTGAAGTCTCAAGATGAACTATGAAGATCTTGGCCACCAAATGATGAAAACCTCCTTCTGCAATGCGCCCCTCTCTTCTCCAACTCGTGCCAAGCTCTAGGAAATAATCTTCTTGGAAAACATCCTCCTGAATAGACTAGAAGTGATGCCTTGGACCATACAAAGAATACCCAGATGTTCCTTTTCCCAAAAGCCTCCTCCTCACTTCAGATCGAACTAATCTCCACAAGGTGGTGCGCTCTCCTATTGGAAACCCCCTTAGGTTGCACACTAGTACTCTCTTGTCAATAGATCTGACCTCTGTAACACTATAGAATGGTGTGGGAGGATTGTTACACCTCCGGGACCAAGCTTGGATCAAGGAAGGTGGAATCTTTCACCACCGAGTTGATCTCTAGGGTTTTAGTCTCAAAACCCTCAAAACTGCTTGTGCTCAAGAGCCCAAATGCAAAATATGATAATAATCCAAAATGCCTTAGAAGTGCATCCTTCCTTTATTTTATACCCCCATTCTATTCTTTTGTTGAGTTAGTTAACCCCTAGGGTTAACTCCTAGTTTTTCTCTACAGGTTCTTTTCTTTCGTTGAGTTACCTTTTTTCAGACAAAGTGAATTAAGTAATATAACGTTGTGCTTAGGCAATGACTTCTGGTTGACTTTTCTCCCCATGATGCATGAGACTATACTGTAGTGGGGATAGCTAGACTACCGAGTCTCTCCAAACCTCTTCATTAAGAGGTGGGGGACATTACAATCTCCCCTGCTAGAAATTTCTTTCCCACAAGCAATTCTGGACCTATCTCCTGAATCATCTATTCACCCTCCCAAGTGGCATCCTCTATGGGTAGATTCTTCCACTTGACCAAATATTTCTTGATGCTTCTCTTCCTTAACTTCTTCTCCCATACTTCTAATATCTCCTCTAGTACCAGTACCAACTGTCCTTCTTCATCCAAAGGTGGTAATTCCTCAATAGGAATGATGTGTTTACCAATGGCTCTATCAAGCAAGACACATGGAAGACATTGTGTATTTTGTTGCCCTATGGTAGATCAAGCTCATATGCCACGACCCCTACCTTTCTATTGACCCTGTATGGACCAAAAAATGAGGTTGGAGCTTCTTTGTGCCACTCCTCTTAATGGATGTTTGTTTGTACAGTTGAATCCTCAAATAAACCAAATCACCAACCTCAAATGTGTGCTCCACCCTATGTTTTTCTGCATGTACCTTATGTTGATTATGTGCCCTTTGCAGGTGGTCCTTGAGTTCTATGAGTATATCCTGATTCTGCTGAATCCAATCCTAAACCATGGGAGCCCTGTTGTCACCAAAGACGATCTCCACAAATGAGAGGGGGTCGTAACTATATAAGGCTCTAAATGGTGACATACCAATGGACATATGATGGGTGTTGTTGTAGCAATACTCCCCAAAATGAATCCATTTAACCCATGCCTTTTGCTTCCCTAACACATAATTCTCGAGGTAGCCTTCAACCCATTTGTTGACTATCTTTGTTTGGCCATCTGTTTGAGGATGATAGCTGGTACTGGGTGTTAAGGCCGTACCTACCATTCTGAAGAGTTCCTGCCAAAATGTGCTCATAAACTCGTTGTCCCTGTCACTCACAATGGTTTTGGGTAAACCATGCAATCTGAAAACCTCCCGAAAGAACAAATCTACAACTTGTGTTGCACTGTAGTCTGTGGAAATGGCGAAAAAGTGCACAAACTTAGTCAACCTGTCTACCACCATGAAAATGCAGTCTTTGCCCTGAGCCTTGGGAAATCCTGTGATGAAATCCATAGATATGCTTTCCCATTTGTGCTCCGGAATGGGAAGTGGTTGTAGTAATCATGTTGGGTGAGTGTGTTCATCTTTGTTTACCTAACAAGTGGTGCACTCCTTGATGTGGTACATCACATCTTCTTTCAAGCCCTTCCAAACGAATCTCTCCCATACCTGCCTATATGTCTTGATGAACCCTTGATGCCCTGCTACTGGTGAATAATGACATGCTTGTAGCACTTTGGCCTTAAAGCTTGACTTGGGGACCAAGAAAATTTGACCCGTGTAGTATATGATGTCATCCATGATTCTAAAGTTGCCATCTTGTACATGTCCATCCATCAATTCACATGAAAATCTGTTCTTTGAGTATTCCACCAAAAGGTGGGCCTTCCAGTCCACTGAGATGTCGGTCATGGCATAAACTGATGGTCTTTTGGATAAGGCATCTTCCACCACATTATTCTTCCCTTTGGCAAACTCAATGTCAAAGTCATAAGCCTAGATTTTTCTCACCCATTTCTATTGTCTCTCATTTAAGTCCTTCTGATCCAGAAAGTACTTGAGGTTGTTGTGATCTATCCTCACAACGAATTTTTCCCCAACCAAATATTTCCTGAACTTAGCCAATGCATGCATGATGGCTAGCATCTCTTTGTCATAGATGGTGTAGAGAAGCTCAAGACCCCTCAATTTTCGGCTTTCATAGACAATAGGGTGCCTATTCTGCATAAGCACTGCTCCAATGCCTTCCCCTGAGGCATCACACTCCACTGTAAAGGGTTGTGCGAAATATGGTAGGGCCAATACTGGACAAGTACTCGTCACCTTCTTCATTTTTTCAAAGGTCAACAATGCTTCCAGACTCCACTTGAATGCCCCTTTCCTTGTCAAATTGGTCAAAGGTGCACAAAGTTGAGAGAAGCCTTTGACAAACCTCATGTAATAACAACAAATGCCTATAAACCCCTTCAATTCTGTGAGTGTCTTAGGTGTGGGCCAGTTAAGTATGGCTTGCATCTTCTCTTGGTGTACCTGTACCCCCTTCACTCCAATGATGTGCCCTAAATAAATGACCTCTGTCATTCCAAACTCACATTTGGATTCCTTAGCATATAAAGATTACTCCTCCAGGATAGCCAAAATATTCTCTACATGTTGAAGGTGCTCCTCCCAAGTTTTGTTATAGATCAACAAGTCATCAAAGAAGACTAAGAGGAACTTCCTCAGTTGCTTGTTGAAAACATGATTCATGCAAGATTAGAAGGTGGTTGATGCATTAGTCAGCCCAAAAGGCATCACCAAGAACTCATAGTGTCCATAGTGACATCGAAAAGCAGTCTTGGGGACATCTTGCTCCCTCATCTTAATATGATGATAACCAGAGTGCAAGTCAATCTTTGTGAAGTACACAGCCCCATGTATCTCATCCAATAGCTCATCAATCCTCGAGATGGGGTATCTATTCTTGATTGTCTTCTTATTTAAATCCCTATAGTCAATACACATGCACATGGTCCCATCCTTCTTTTTCACCAATACTACTGAAGATGCAAAGGGGCTCGAACTTGGCCTAATGTGGCCCATGTCTAGTAGTTCTTTAATGGCCTTCTCAATTTCATCTTTATATTTCTTGGGGTGCCTATAGGGAGTGGTGATGACAGGTTTCACACCCTCCTCCAACTCTATGATGTGCTCAAACCCCCTATCTAGTGGTGCTTCTGGCGGTATGGGTTCAAAGACCTTGTTGTGCTTGTCAATGATTCTCTAAATCTCTGGTGAGTAGTGAGTTTCCCCCTTTTTATCCACCCTAACCGATATTCTACACTCTGCTGCATAGGCAATGTCTTCCCTCCTAAAGATGGCCTCCATGCGCTTTGTTGTCACCACTCTTGGTGTGTTGCCTGTCATGTCCCTGAGAACCACCTTTTTCCCATTTTCCTTTGTAAAAGACATCTCCATGGTCTTGTAATTTGTAGTGATTGGCCCCAACGTACTAAGCCACTGAACTCCAAGGATGATGTTGGTGTCTGGAAGGTCCATAACATAGAAATCTTGTGCCAATTCATGCCTGCCCAATGTAAACTTCATTCCCGGAATGTATCCGTCATAGGACATAGTGTGCCCCCCTGCTACCTCCACATGAAATCCCTCAAATTCAACTGTAGGTATGTGTCTCCTTTGCAGTAGGTCTAAATCAATGAAGTTGTGTGAAGCAACTCCATCGATGAGAAATGAAACCTTCTGCCCTTGTAGCACCCCTCTCATTTTGAAAGTGTTGAATTTAGGTACCCCGTTGATGGATGCTAGTGTTACCTTCTCATCTGTTGCAAGACAGTGACTTACATCCTCCTCTTCTGCATTTTATGTGGGATCTGCCTCTATGTTCTGTAGATGGTCGAAACCTTCCTCCTCCTCATCATCATAGATCACCTCAATGTAGTGAGCCTTGCCCTTGCCCATGCATTTGTGTGTTGGATCCCAAGGCTCTTTGCAGGTGAAGCACAATTGTTTCCTTCTCAATTCCCTCCTAGTGGTCTCATCCATTCTACCTCCTCCTTGGTCAAGCCCCCTTTGGTATCTCCCGCCTTGGATCATTGGAGGTATTTGGTCTCTACCCCCATGGTTTAGAGGAGGTCTAGGGGTAAATATCGTCTTTGTTGCTAATCCCAAATCCCTAGTCTTCCATATATCATCATGCAAGCAGGTAGGCTTAAAAGCCTTGACCCAACCCCTTAAGGGCTCCATCAACCCTTTTGTGAAGAGCATCATAAGTCTCGCTTGAGACATATCTTGCACCATAACTGCTATCCTTTGAAACTCTTCTATGTATACCTCTGGTGATCCTATCTGTCTAAGTTGGGTGAGTTCCCTAAAAGGTAGCTCTAGATCCCCCTGGTCAAACCTGTCAATGAGCCTCTATGTAAACTCTGTGTAAGTTGTGATTCTGATTGTGACCTAGTGTAGTTGACCCATGGTACCACCAATTATGAGATTTTCCCTCCAAGTACATGGTGGCAAACTTGATGGCATCCATCTTTCTCATGGGATTAAGTTGTAGGTAGGTATCAAGTTTCTGCACCCATGCTTGCGCAGTCACCTTGGAAGATCCATCAAAGTATGGGATTTCCATCTTGCACGCCCTATGCTCCAATTCATATTTAGGCCTTTGATATTGTTTAGGCTTACCCCTGAACTTGATCCCACAATACTGATCCAGTGTGACTTGCCTCTGGAATCCTGCACTCAATGCGTGATATTCCCTGGCATACTACTCAAAATTGTCCTCAATTTCATCATCATAGTTATGTTGTGGCTGGTTATCCAGGAATGTGGGTAGGTAGTGTCTAGGGGTGGCCCTACTATGTGTTGGCCCCTGAGGAAATCCTCCTCCATAACTCTGTCCCTCAGTGTTGTAGTGAGGGTTATGCTCCTGATGAGGTCTAGTACCCCCATGAGACCCACTGGCTTCCTTGTTTGCATAAATTTATGGTCCCTTCTCTGCATGGGTTATCTATAGTAGGAGTTGCGCAATATTCATCTGACTAATATTTATCTTTTCCAAGGTCTCTCTCATTTCAACTTGTCCCTTGCGCATAGTTTCCTGATTTTCCTATAGATGATGTTCAAGTGTTGTGTCTGAATTATGGAGTGTTGCAAATCCTTTGCAAAACTTGCTAGAATATGTGCCTCACTATCCTTACCTGAACCCTCCATCTCTGCCTCTGTTTCACCTATCTGCTTTCTGCGTCTTCCCATGTAAATACCATTGAACTTTTGCATGCGCTAATCCCCACTGGCTGGGAGGATCAACGCTCTGATACCACTGTAATGTTCCCAAGCCAAATTTTTTGATGGAAACACAAACTGTTCATTGTTTATATGTTTTTTGGTTATATGTTTGCAAGTTTACTCATATAGTTGTGCATTAGGGTTTATATTATGAAGATTATAGAAATGAAGTGATAGATTTGAAGCATACACCATGAACAAGACAAGATACAATAATGAATGCCAATATAGAGCCAATAATGTTAGATATGACCTTTATTTATATAGTAGATAGATCTTGTAACTAGAGATCTACAAATCTAGAAGGAAAACACAATAATATCCAAAATGGGATGATAACTGCTACAATAATAACCAACACAGACGATAATAGCCTTCAAATGCACTCTAAAGAGAAGATACAAGCCTCCAAAGGCCAATAGCTGCAAGAGAAGACTGAGAAGATAGAATCCTGGTACAATGCAGTGTCAAACCCCTCAAACTGGCTGAGTTGCGCACTGTCTTGGTGGCTGAAGACACCCTAGATTTTGACCCCAGTCTTCCTATGCTCCAAATGAGTCAAAACTCTCTCGGAATCTAGATCGGGCCACTAGAACCCTCCTAGAAAAGTCTCAGATTAAATGGTGAAGTTCTGACCCTCCAAATGAGCAAACCCTTAACTAGTTTACGCCCTCTTGGTTGACTGAAGCTCCAATATTTTGGCCTCACCTCTAGAGGCCTCCAACTGCTACAAAAATCACTGAGATGATAGATCCGGGCAATGCAACCCCACTGGTGAAGTCTCAAGATGAACTATGAAGATCTTGGCCACCAAATGATGAAAACCTCCTTCTGCAGTGCGCCCCTCTCTTCTCCAACTCGTGCCAATCTCTAGGAAATAATCTGCTGGGAAAACCTCCTCCTGAATAGACTAGAAATGATGCCCTAGACCATACAAAGAATACCCAGATGTTCCTTTTCCCAAAATCCTCCTCACTTTAGATCGAACCGATCTCCACAAGGTGGCGCGCCCTCCTGCTAGAAACTCCCTTAGGTTTCACACTAGTACTCTCCTGTCAATAGATTTGACCTCTATAACATTGTAGAATGGTGTGGGGGGATTGTTACACCTTCGGGACCAAGCTTGGATCAAGGAAGGTGGAATCTTTCACGACCAAGTTGATCTCTAGGGTTTTAGTCTCAAAACCCTCAAAACTGCTTGTGCTTGTTATCCTCATTTTTGGTTATCAAGATGATGACATGATAATGACATGGTGATAGAAGATCTAGCTCTTCTTTAAGATCATTTT
>ML777007.1:486390-516075 GCA_009831015.1 Picea engelmannii | reverse complement strand
TTATTTTTATTTCTCCCTACATTTCATTATTTTTATTTCTCCCCGCATTTCATTTTATTTTTATTATTTCCCATTCCCCCTGTACATTTTGTTATTTTTATTTTTATTATTCTTCATTGTTATCTTTATTTATTCCTCATTCCTTATTCTCTGCATTGACCAAACAACTAGTTTATTTTCCCTCATTTGGGATGCCTCTCAATAAAATCTCTAGCTATGACAACATGACACATGGAAACCCCTTGAAATTTGGACACATGGACACATGACAATGAAGTGGAGTTATCTTTGTGTAACACTTAAAAGTCATGGGTTGGACATAGATGACTGGGTCATGAGGTGGCAACCAAAAACTACACTATGCACAAGCTACGCAAGGTTCCATAGTTCTCTCTACTTCAAAAGCAAATAATATGTGATGCCATTTTGTTTATAAACATGATATGAGAACCTTCCTGCAATGCATGTGGGATGAATAGGGCAGATTTACAAATGAGGGGCCAATAATTCATGTGGAAGAATAGATCAACAATTGTTGAGTCCCTATCTTTCATAGGCCATAATTTTTTATCTCGATGTCCAAAGTGAGAAAACGAGAGCTCGTTGGAAAGCTAGAGTCGTGAAGAAAAACCCATAAATGGTTTCCATTGATAGTTATCATGCCCTAAAAATCAAAACATTGTTGTGACTATATTTGGCTTGGCAACAAATTATTTTTGAAAATGGTTATTAAAAGAAAATTTATGAACGCTTAAAGTGGGTCCTGGTTGGGGGGTATGAATAACTAAGTTTGCACTTACAAAGAGAATTTAATAATCATTGTTATTTTCATAATTGTAGCACCGTTATGTGAATATATTCAAGAATGGTCGAATGGTACATTAAAAGTAGTCACTAATCCACTGTAATCTTGAAGATCGAAGAAACAATTATGAGAGTTCTACTCGAGATGCTCCCTCTTGTTTAAAAAATGAAAGAGAATCCATGGGGGTTCTTCTCTAATATCATTTTTGTGAGTACAATCATTTGTCTAAAGCATTTCCCTCACATTTATTCTTTCTCAATCTGCAAATCCTCCAATCTTTTCATTCAGAATGTTTCTGTATACAAGACCGATTTCTGACTACTTCTTTTGTCTTCTAGGTTACCTATGCTTGATATATGGTCCATGGGAGCTTCATCCTAGCCCACTGGGTTGAATGCATTACCTATTTCTCGTTTAATTATCAGGAATATTATGTAGTGCCAAGTTGTTGCACACATTTTATTTGATATTGAACGGTCAATTTGTACTTATTTTTGAAATCCCACATAGAGCTAACTTGGGGATCATGACTTTTGTGGTTTTAGACTTCTATTTGAGCATGGAATCTAAAGAATGAGTTTCATTTACATCCCTATGATATGAAAGTTTCTAAATCTTTTAAAGTTCTCTGAAAGGACCATCTTTGCTTCTCTTTGTTTTGTCCATTTTGCTTCAGACGTATCGTTGTGTCTCTCCATAATATGGAGATGGATATGATACAATATTATGAACTATTTTCTATCCTTATGATTTAAAAATTCTTTATTTTCAATCTGTCCTTTGCATGTTTCACTCTCAGGCATTAGTGTGATGAATGATAAAACTATTGTTTATAAATTTGGACATAATTATTATCTGAGTGAGAAATAGAGGAGCACCGCCTCTTTAAAAAAGAAGAGGGTATTTTTGAATCCACATAAAAGTACCCTTTAAGGTTGTCTCTTATCCCTAACAGGAAGATAGATCAACATATGTATATGCATTATCTATCACACCAAACTTTTCATAATGCAAACAAACATTATCAATAAATAAACCAATGTGCCAATACTCATGGCCACATCTACACAATGCATCCTTGCATTAACTCAAAATACCACATATCTATGTAATGTATTCCACCATGGTGAGTTGGAAGGTCTAGTTAACACCTTGACACATCATCTAAACTCTTTCCCATTTACTTGTTCAATCATTTGGATACCTTCATATTCTACCCATACACAACACTAGGAACATAATCCCTTAGTGCTCTTCAGTTTCGGCAAAGAGATTGTAGTCCAAAAATTAGTTGTACAAGGGAAGACCATTGACTCGCACTTGTACGACAACATAATCCTTCCATATCCAACCATAACATGGCCTCACACATGGCTATCTCTATTGGCATTCATTTATATAGAAGGAGTATGTCTTCTGACTTGACATGGTTATGATCTCATAACCAATATAACTTAATATGTAGTTAAATTTCATATAATTTCATTCAAGCATTAAACAACATTTGTATACTCAAGGCCCTCTACCTTTACCACATTTAGTGGAGTTTCATTCTCATAATATACATTATTTGAATATTGAAATTTAGTTGAGGGAGCTCTTACCTCAATTCCCTTCAACATTTATGCATCAGAAGCAACCCAAATGCATACCTTCATGGTTTTTATCAATTTACTTGATGCTACCTAATCAATTGGTATTTGTAGAAGATCACATGATTTCTTCACTAACCTCTTGATCAACATTATTACCATATTTATTTGTCTTCGTACGGATGGATTTCATCTGCAACGACAATACCATCAACCTCTTCAACCACGCCATAAACATTTTTCTTGGATACATGGTTCATCATTAGTCATATTCAATTATCATAACATCATTATTGCAAATATATAAAAACATACTACTCTTAGTCTACGAGCATGCCATGTGCATTTGTAAGCATTCATGCATGCACTAATGAACATCAATATGCACCAAGCATTCAATCTCATCGTGCATATTAATGCATATCCATCCTAGCTTCATCGTATGTATCATGCATCATTTCCATTATGCACTCCAGTGCATATTTGTGTTCAACTTATTGTGTTCCATGTAGCCATCCATGAATCCCTCTCGATTCTTTCGGCCCTGTGCACTATCATTCTGCTTATTTGTGCATTGTTGTTCCTTGATCTGTACATCTTTCATCCAAGACCCACTTGGTCATACTGCAATTCCAACCAATATGTTAGATAGGTAACTACTTCCAATTAGGAAATCATGCCCAAATTTACTTTGCCAAAACCTTCCAACACCTTAGAATGAGGTAGTTTTATCATCACACTCTTCTTACTATTGCAGTATCCTATCACCATATTACCCATTAACATTATGGCATCCCTTGCCATTTTCTCTAGTTATCCATTGGATTTTGTTCAATTTTAAAATACTTCTCTTCACTTCATTGAGTGACTCCCTGTGGTGCCTTGTCTTGTCCACTCAGAACCAAAGCATTTCAGATGGAATATTTCCTTTCTCCGTCGACACTCAAAAGAGAATGGAACTTCATTATTCCATCCCTTGATTTCCTTTCACCTTTACCCTACTTCCATTGCGCACTTTGATAACATAAGTGGCTTTCTTGCCCTAAGCACTTTTGGACAAAAGTAGCTAATTCATAGCTAGAAATTCTTTTTTGAACATTCCTATGCTTGCATGTAGAGATGACTCACCCATCACATCAGTCATACATCACCTCTTGAGATCCTTGGTATTTTTTCCAACAAGCTTTGCATCTATCAACACATCTCCACCTTCAAGGCTATAGAGTCTTACCTTGCCTTTTTGTGTCCGGTAATGACATCACCTATTGGCTTCATGTTTCTATGAGAATCCTAGTTGATATGCATTTGCAATTCATTCAAACTTTGTAGCAACTGAATACTAATTTTTCTCTTCCCTTCATGAGTCCTTTATCCACTTTTCATTACCTACCCTATAGCTTTTCACTTCCCCTGACAAGTTCTTTATTGTCTCAGCCAACTCTACAAGCTATACCTTGCTTCCCTGTCCATTGGACCTTGGAATTATAATATGTAACAAAAACACACAATCTTCACTCATGACATACGATCTTCTTGTTAGCGATAACTTGACACAACACGTTCTATTTGAATGTCCCATGTTCATCAACAATACCGTGTTATTGAAAGCTTATCCCATTTTTCCATTACCAGGCTATAACTCTCCCAAATGAGTCTTCATGCCACTACATAGGCACCATTATGAGCATTTGTAGTCTTCCTTACTTGATACTCATATATGGCATGTACCTCTATCATATGGAAATGTTTTTCCAAAATTGACATTATTTGGAAAATCTTCATTTTGAATAATTGCACGGTTCACAAAATCTATTTGCCATTTTTCCTACAGATTTATAACAAAATCAATTTTTTTTTGAGATAACATAAACCTTTTGTCATGTTTTCCTCTGGATTACCTTTCCAATGGCTATAATCATGATCCAATCTAATTTCTGAGATAAAATTTATGGCTTCCTGAAATTAATGGTTTCACCTTTTTTGCACCTGTTTCACTGGTACAATAAATCTCAGGGGCTAACTCCTGCCACTTGTAGAAAGAAATTCGACAAGAACAAAAAACACTTTTGTATTGGGTGCTAGTAGTATTCCTAATTGTCAATACACAAAAAATCTCAGATCTAGGATCTAAGGCTCCCTCTGACTTCTACATCAATCTTTGATTTCCAACTTTGTTTTTTTACATTTTTTCCAAACTTTAGAATTTTTAATAGAAAATGGTTATCTCCCAAATGAAGAAAAACTAACAAAAACTTCCTTTAAAAAAGTTGTCTAGATTAATGAGTAGATAAAATGTTTACCAAATAAATTTGTGTTGGCTTTGTGATTTGAGGTCCCTTTCCCTCCTCTGAAGATTTCAAAAATCCCCAAAAAGTGCTCGAGAATAGTGGATTTTGCTCTGTTTTGGAATCTCCACTCGAAACCCTTTTGAATTTTGTTTAAATCTCAACTAGGTATCTTCATGCCTATTTTTTGAGCTATCTATAAAATTTCACCTTATTCTGGGTCTTGATTACCGAGCATGACCTAGATATTTAAAAACCACTATTTGATTTTTTGGGAAAATTGAAGCAGAAATATCTAGTGGCCCTCATTAACACTTTTGTATCCATCATCACTACAAAAATACCCTTTAAATTTCATTTGAATATGAGTTTTTTTGCTCCTATTATGGCCAAAACAAGTTTTTAGCTCCAAATTTGTTTTTGTAAACTTATCTATTTTCTCTTTCCCTTTAATCTTATCTTTCTCCTCTTCTCTTATTCTCTCTTTCTCTTCTCTTCTCTTTCTTTTCTTCTCTTTTCCTTATATCAACTAGTCAAAATATTTCTTTCTCAACAATACACACTCCTTTATCGACAATCAAGGATCTTTCCCTCTCACCGATACATGCCCTTTATCGGCAATCAAAGATATTTCTCTCACTAATACTTGCCCTTTATCGATGATCAAAGATCTTTCTCTCTCGCCAATATACGTCCTTTATCGGTGATCAAATATCTTTCTCTCTCGTCGATACATGCCCTCTATCGACGATCAAAGATATTTTCTCCTCGTTGGTGCTTCGACGCAAGATATCCTTTCTTCGTCAACGTTTCGACGCAAGATCTCCTTTCTTCGTCGATGTTTCAGCGCAAGATAGCCTTTCTCTGCTGACATTTCAACACGAGATCTCCTTTCTTTGTCGATGTCTTGGTGCAAGATCTCCTTTCTTCCTTGACGTTTTGGTGCAAGATATCATTTCTTCGTCATTGTTTCGGTGCAAGATCTCCTTTCTCCGCTGACATTTTGGCACAATGTCTCCTTTCTTTTACGATTTCTTGGCGCACGATCTCCTTTCTTCCTCGATGTTTTGGTGCAAGATATTATTTCTTCACCAAAGTTTGGGCGCAAGATCTTATTTCTTCATTGATCTTTTGACACAAGATCTTCTTTCTTCGTCGACGTTTCGGTGCAAGATCTTCTTTCTTTGTTGATGTTTCAGCACAAGATATTCTTTCTTCACCGACACGTTGGACGATGAAAGTGTTTTCTTTGCCGATACACCCTATATCATCCACAAAATTCTTTCATTCACCGACACTCTTTGTATTGTCCACCAAAAAAAATTCAACACTTAGTCATTTTTTGCATTTTCGATCTGGCGACGAATGCAACTATTGCAAAACTGAAAACTCTGCTTCCTAGGCCAAACTCGACCCTCCAATCTACATTTGACCACTTAATCGACCAAGTTGACCTTTGCTACAATAAATCCTAACACAAATTGGAATTAGGGGAATTTCGACCCCATATCCTTTTTGTTGGGCGAACTCAATTTTTTCCCCAAACACCATGTGCAACGGCCATAAATTTTACCATTTTATCCTCCTAGACCGAAACCCATTTGTTGATTTCATATTCATGACATACCCATGTCAATTTTCCACTAAAATAGGCCTCAAAATTGGGGATTTTGCTCAATTCTGCAAATTTTCCCAACTAAAACATAGGTAGAAACTATATTTGTGCTATAACAGACCCTTGCAAGCCAAGTGTTGCAACCTAAATTTTGATACCAATTGTAAAATACCCCATATTGATAAAAATGGATTTAAATGCCTTAACAAAATAAAATTTAACAAGGATAGCATGCCCAAATTACTCATACAATTACACAACAAATAAAAAATGTGAATGTAGCCATTCAAGCAAACACAACATTCAATTAAAAATGTATACACATCAAACTAACATTATAAAACATACCAAAAACTTATCTTTCAATGGGTGAATCGACTGGCTGCATACAAGGAACAATCCTCCTAGCCATAGGATTGTTGTTCCATTTCTCTCAAAAATAGGCCCTCTTGTCCATTGTCCATACACTCAACAACCCAATTCCCAAGTTACTAACTCCTACAATAATTCTAATTCCGCCAACTCTCTTTTCCCTCAACCTGCACAACCCAAGGAATGGGATCCCCCTTCTCTACCACAAAGTCCCTTGGGCCTTCTCACTTCCCTCCAGGGGCTCCAATGTGCATGGTCAACAACGTATCTCAGTTGGAGACTCTAGGAACTCTCAACTATAAATTGGAGTGCTCATAGTAGCCTTCTCAAGGCTCTTAAGTTATTTCTTCAACGGGAAAATGCACCACAGGCTCACATCTCGTTTTATAGGCACACAACCCACAATTTTAGCATAAACTCGACCCTTTAATGGTTGTCTTCAAGCATACCATGGATGGTGCTCTTTCTATCAGCTAGCTCCCCCTTGTTGTCCCAAAAACCAACTTGTAAAATTGTCCCCCAAAGAGGTACTTGATTTTCCTTTTCTTCTCATGCAAGCTTGAATATCACTTTTTCCCAAAAGTAGTTGTACACAACCCATGTTGTCATAAAATGGTGAGTTGACCTTTTCCACGTACCGATCTTACATCAATTTAATAGCTCTNAAAGAGGTACTTGATTTTCCTTTTCTTCTCATGCAAGCTTGAATATCACTTTTTCCCAAAAGTAGTTGTACACAACCCATGTTGTCATAAAATGGTGAGTTGACCTTTTCCACGTACCGATCTTACATCAATTTAATAGCTCTATTGATATTTTAAAGGGGATAAACATTAATTTGAAAATGGTTGAATTAATAGAAATGGGTAACCCCTTGGACCCTCTTTTATCCCCCTCTCTTGTGGAATCATAGCCCCCCGTCGTTATCATCCTCTCATATTGCAGCCAACGATTATTAGTTTTTATTAATCATTTTAATGTACAAAATACACAGTTCGGCCCTCGGCCATATTAATCAATACAATCTCTTTGACCCAAACATATTGGCTCACCAACCTAAATCACATTTTCACATTTACATTGTAATTTGTGGGGATTACAATTGAGGATATTACAGATGATGCTAGTCAATGCATGACAATATATTGTTGGATTAGTCTCTTCCAATTCTAGATCTTACGATGGTTGTAGTTCTTCATATTCTTCCTCTACATTCTTTGTAGAAGAATTTCCTCTCACCGCATTTATGCCTCTTATTGTACTTGATGTCACAATTGAAACATAGTCCCTTTGCTCTTCTTTCATCCATTTTCTAAGGTGTCAACCTTGTAGTTTGAGTAAGGTTAGGAGAGGGAACATGGTGCTCTCTATAGTTGTTAATGGCCACCCTTCTAGTATCCATTTTTTTACTTTCCTCTTTCCTTGCCACACTAAAATCATGATCGAGAGATTTAGATTCGAAGAGATGCACTTCATGTTCAATGCTCCCCTTAAAGTGCCCATAAATAGATCTAACAAATTATCCTTTGGATTGTTCTTTACCCCAAGACTTTTGGAATTTCTAAATGTGCACTATAATTGGACCTCTTTGTTGGAGATTTATCAATTGACTAAAGAATGTGTTGCTCTTAATATCCCCATAGTGTTCTATCAATTCATCCATAAAAATGGATCAAGAGACAATATAATCCTTATGGTTTTAAGATTTATGTAGTAGGAGTAGTTAGTAAGATTGCTTGGAGAATCCACAATATTCATTTTGAGTAGTCAACGTTTTGTTCAAAAACATTGTTGGTACCAAACAAATTGATTAGGTTCTAAATACAAGGATGCAAGAGTTACCTTTTGTGAAGTTGGAACTTGGGGTAGATAAAATAATTGCTCCATATAGAATATCCATGTTATAGGATCTTTGCCATCAAATTTTCTCATATCAATCTTGGGAATTAAGTAGTTCCTTGGTGTTGAGTTTAACCCATCATGATACAGATCTTGGAGTGATGAATAATCATGATTTTGGGACTCAATATCCATGTTCTCCATATTGTTAAAATACTTCCCATATGTGGTTGGGATTTAACAATTTTACTCTCCCCACTTTCATGATTTTCTTGTGTCAGAATATCACCTTTAGGGAACCTCTCATTTAGAGTATGTAAGAGCATGGGTTCCATGGAATTTTGTAATTATTCCATCTCTTGATCCATTTCCCCTTTAAGTGATTCTTGCAAATGTACCAAATCAATCTTTTTCAACACTGTATCACCCATTTCATTAAATTGGTTTCTCGGTATGGATACATGGTACCCTAAGTCTTCACTTTCAAGAATCATATATGAGTTCTCTAGAGGTTTAGTAGGAGTAAAACTTTTTGCAGCCCCTTGCCATGTGAGAAAACAATAATACTCCTCTTTTTTCTCTGTATCATAATTTTTTAATCACCAATAATAGATTTTCCAATCAAAATTTATGTTAATTTCAAGTTAACATACCTTTAAAAACCCTGGTTTGCAGATTGTCTTGTTGGCTAACCTTTCTCCTCAAGAATATTTGGAATTTTGGTCATTTTGTTAGAAAAGAGGATCACACAACAATACAATAAAACAAATGAAAAAATAAAATATTGAATATACACAATACAATAGAGACACAAATATACGTGGTTCACCCAATGTGGGCTACGTCCACCAGAGAAATTGCCAGTCCTTCCTTTATTATTATCCAACAAATGAAGGGATACAACCTACAACATGTCTGCAGTAAATTCCTCTTCTTTTCTCACAGTATCCTCTCTCAGAATACAATATTCACTCACATGTATCACCGTAATACAATTCCCTCATCCATAAAATAGGGTTGCCTTCTAGGGAAAAAAATCCTAATATAACTTTTACCGTCAAATCTGCAACCTAATGATGAATGGTTCAGATTGACTAAAAAATTACAATATTTTGCAAGGCAATTTTTCCAAAAAATTCTCTTCGGGAGAGCTTCCCCCGACCCCTACTAAGGGGGGCTCCAAAAGATTGGCGTTGCCCCCCTTGGACCCCCTAGCGACAAATGTGGGGGAGAAATCGCCCCCACACCTCCTCGTCAGGACATGGGATCCAAACATGACTGAAACAAGACCTTTGAATCCAGAAGATAATCAGGCACCACAACCAACACACTCTAAGACTAAAATTTTGATCTATAGTAGCTTTACATGTCTTCTTGGCAATGCCATATGTTTGACCAAATTCTAATGTGCTAAGAGAAAGTTATGGTAACTTTCTCAAAAGTTATTGTTTTTGTCCATTTCACAAGAGAGAACTTGTATGCCAACCTCATTTTACAATGCACAAATGAGATGCTCACTAAAACTAGGTTTGCTTGGTATATATATGAGACAAAGGGTACAATTACAATTAAAGGGTCTAGCTGACCAATAAGGACAAGGCTAATATAATAATAAAAGTGTAATAACTCAATATCTAGGGCTTAACATTGGCTCTATATTTTTTCACCGATCTTTCTTCTCCTCCAACTATTTGTTATGTTTTTCCCTCTATTTCTCTTCTATGATTCCAACATCTTCCACACTAACTAGTATTCTCTCCTTAGGATCTTCTCGTATGATAATCACCTATGATTGACTTGCAACCGATCTTTCCTGAGGACTTCTCTTATTTTTTCCATATCTCTTGAAGGATAGATAGAATTTCTAGCAAAACCTTAGTAAATCCAAAAGACCATACATGATTAACTTAGAAAACTAAATTGGCTTAAAAACTAGCAAATTTCCCTTAAGCCATTTGAATTAGACACCTTGCAAGTTTTACAGAATATTAACCCCGATATGAGCTACATGTTGAATTAAATAAGATGCATTCTTTGATTTTGATTGCAAACTCCTAATGCAGGTTTGAACTTGGGGAAAGAGGCTTGCATGAAAGGTCATATTCATTCCCCTAAAAGTTCGAATTGAAACTTTTAGAAATTTGTTGCTTTAAGCATGACTTAATATAGACAAATTGTCAGATCATGATAACTACCCGCCAAAACAAAATTTGTGGCATGTGCAATTACAAATCATACTCAAGAATCATTTAATCACTCAATCTTGAAAGATGATGCTTTAATCATATGACGTTGGTAAGTCTCATTTGAAAATGCATGTATGAGTATAAACCACATGTATTTTTTAGATACTCAAATTCAACTTCATTAAATTTTCACTCAAGCGAACAATTTGAAATTATGGGAGATCAACAGTTTGTGATCAGAGCCGATGGGAAGAACTGGACCTTAACATTATTTTAGGTAACGGTAGGCTCGATTTGAAGTTTGGGTTCAATAAAAAAGTCATAGGTGAGAGTTCGCTTAGTGAGGGTTCGATTTAGAAGTTAGAAACAATTTCAAAATTGGGCCTATGCAACACCAAGTTTATGAATGGAAGTTTTGATCAATATTGAACTCTTAATAAAGGTCTCGTATGTGTGCACAAATATCCTTGCAAAAAATGAAGCCAATTGAGAAATTGGGACCAAACAATGAATTGGGTAAAAGTTACAACACTTTAGTGATTTGAGGGCCTGATTTAGAGTTTCATCCTGATTTGCGCAAACAATTTTTGAAATTGAATAACGAACAAGGCTCGAAAGAGGATAATGAAGAGAAGGAAATCGGACAAGGCCAAGAGTTCATACAATTCATACAGTACAAATAACAACGATAGGGTCCAATCTAGAAATTCGGGTGAACCCCCAAATCCGAGTAAGGTGATAGTATATAGGTGCAAGGGAATCCCAATTTGGCGATTAAGGCTGATTCAGAAAGTAGGACCCATGGATGTTATGACTTGATTGATTTTTGAAACAAGGAAGAAAAGTTCAAAGGCAAGAATATACATTCATTCAAATTAAAAGAAAACAAGCTAGAACAAAAAGGAAGAATTTGAAAAATGTATGAGGGGTATGATTTGAAGATCGAGGTTGATTCCAAAATTGAGACCCCTTCACACTAAAGTTAGTGTAATAGGTCCATGATTTGGACATCGAGGCTGATTACCAAATCTGGGCATCTAAAGGTTCAAGGTGATAGAGAAAAACCAAACAAGAAGGAAGAATAAAAAAAAATGAACAAAGAAAAAGGTGAAGTAAAGTTTGATTTTAAAGTTGGGGTCAATTTCCAAATCGGGAGGATGACATAGAAAACAAAGTGAAGGAAGGATTGATTTGGAGATTGAGCCTGATTCGGAAATCAGGGGGCTATAAGAGTTTGAATAGAAAACAAAATTAGGAAATGAAACTCAATAAAGGGAAGAAATCAATGTTGAAATAGGAAGAAGGCTAAAGAAAAGAGCTAAGTCTAAACCAAGCAAGTGAAGCTTAAAGGCATGTTTAGCTTACCCATCTAATGAACCATGCAATAAGAAATCAAAGTCAATGTGTAAAAAGGAAGAAACATATCTAGATCAATAAAAATTAAGGTGGGGCCCCAAGTTTTTTTTCAAAACTTAGGGGGTTGTTGTGGGCATTGTTGGAGTTTGAGTAGCTTTGGAAGATATTCTTATTGTGTTTGACCAAGACAAAACACTAAAGAATATTATTATAGTATATTTGTTGATTCGGCACTATTGCACCTTAGTAAAAGTCGACCCTATTGTGTCTTGACAAGCAAAATGTAAAATAGAAAGATAAAGTGTCAGGTCGACCCAGACCTAATTTTAGGCTGGCCAACTACTATTTATAAGGGAGGCTAGCGCCTCATTTGAACACACACAACACAAGTTATGTGGCTAAGAAGAGAAGTGCACAAGTCTTAAAGGAACACGCTACTGCAACTAGTAGGTGACGTTGTGGAGGTTCTTGGTCTACTTCTCAGTTATATCTTGGTTATGTTGTGCGCTACTCTTCCCTAGTCAAGGGTTTGAGGAGGATCTTCTTCTTTGTTAGTTCTCTCTTGGAGAGAGGCATTACTCTTGGTTGGTGAATCTATATTGAGGAAGTTTTTTGGGTTTTCCTAGGGTAAATCTTGTGTATGATGTGGATGTTATTCTTTCAATGATTCTTTATATGCAGTTATTGTGTTAATTGTTTAAAAGTAAAAGAGCATTAATCTAGTTAATTGCTTAAGATGGAAATTCAACATGGTATTAGAGCGGGCCTGAAAGAAGGCATTTTCATAGCACATAAGAACTCGTTGGAGAAGCTAAGAGAATAGGAAGACTCCCTTAACCCTAGTGTGCCTCTCCCTGTGGTTAGATTCTATGTTTGACGAAATTTTGTAAACCACAACTGGTGTAGCTGCATAAACCCTAGAAGGTGATGTCATCCACATTGTTGAAGGACGTTGGGCAAGGTGAGACCACTAGGGAAATCACCTTAAGAGGGCACACATATCCGTTGGAGCAGAATTCCAAAATTCAAACTTTGAAAAATTAGGGTTTCCTCATAAACCCTAGTCTTGACAACTGCATAATTGAAGCTGGAACTGGTCAGATTGGCATAAAAATCTCTAGTAAGCACAAAACATTTCTTTGAAAAGTTTTATCTCTTTATTATATTATTCAAGAACAGGATGGCACCCAGTACCTTGATGAAAAGATTGAAGGCACTGACAACTTCCGAGCATGTAAGTATAGAGTAATGTTTATTCTAGAAGAGAATGATTTGGAAGATTTTGTAAAAGAAGAAGTCCCAGAACTTGATGAAGATGAGGCCAAAGAAAAGTACAAGAAGAAGACTCGGGTGAAGAATATATGTTGTAACATCTAGTTGTATTTTTATCTGTTAAAGTTATGACTATCATACTAGCCATTGGTCAAAATTAAAGTCAAAGTATTAGGTTGATTAAGGTTGAGATTTATGAGTTTACTTGCATTCCCTAACTCAGATTTCTATAAAGAAAGCATAGTGTCTTAGTACAGGGGACATGTTGAAGAAAATACTTGTCATCTTGAGTGAAGGAGACTCGGAAGAAAAGCAACAACACTCATTCTTGAGGACAAGACTCCAGGTTCTAGGTTTGATTGATTAAATTGATAAGATTCAAATTTGCACATATCAAATTTTATAATTTCTACACTACAAGTAAACACTATAATTGTGATAGCAATCTTTGAAAAGTTCTACTATTGTTAGATACAATGAATACTTGGTGGTATGTGAGCACCACTGATATAAATGCTTATTGTAATTGTTTACTAGATATAACTAACATCTCCTCTAGGAGAAACTTCTGTTTTTGTTTCCAGGTTACCATGGAGGAATGATTGATCACAACACTATAAGAGTGTTGTTCTCATTTCTTATTATTGTATTTCTTATTTTTTGGCTCTTGTTCCAAGCAGGTCACAAGTGATAGCTCTAAAGGAGCTACTGTGGCGATTGTTCTCATTATTGTCTTTATTATTATTACAAAGAGTATTGTTCTTGTCTATTGTTTCTCCCTTGTTGTTCTTGTTCTGGGCAGGTCGCAGATTATAACCCTGAAGGGAGCCATAGTGACAGTTGCAAGAGGAAACATATTAGATGGTCTCTAGTTTGAGACATGGAGCAGACTATCTAGATAAGCAGTTGTATACACAACCATGTACCGAAGAAGAAGAAGAGTTAGTAGAGCGAGAAGGGCCTACCCAAAATCATTACAGTAAAAACGAAGAGACCAGTGTGGTCTTGTGTTACATTGCAGGATGCAAACATATATGACATCGATGAGCCATATCATGAGGAGCAGATGGCTCCACCAATAGTGAGGCAGGCGGCCCCACCAAGTACCATCTCAGAAGGAGTTAGAGTTCAGAGGGAGGAGCATCCTCCCCAGGACCATTTATAGGAGACTTCTGAAGAAATCAACGGTAATGTTCCCAAGCCAAATTTTTTGTTGGAAACACTAACTATTCATTGTTTATCTGTTGTTTGGTTATATGTTTACAGGTTTACTCATAGAGTTGTGCATTAGGGTTTATATTATGAAGATTATAGCAATGAAGTAATAGATCTAAATCATACACCATGAACAAGAAAAGATACAATGAGGAATGTCAATGTAGAGCCAATAATGTTAGATATGACCTTTATTTTAGATAGTAGATAGATCTTGTAACCAGAGATCTGCAGATCTGCAAGGAAAACACATTAATATCCAAAATGGGATGATAGTTGCTACAATAATAACCAAAACAGATGATAATAGCCTTCAAAGGCACTCTAAAGAGACGATACAAGCCTCCAAAGGCCAATAGCTGCAAGAGAAGACTGAGAAGATAGAATCATGGTCCAATGCAGTGCCAAACCCCTCAAACTAGTTGAGTTGCGCATTGTTCTAGTGGCTGAAGACACCCTAGATTTCGGCCTCCCTCTTCCTGTGCTCCAAATGACTCAAAACTCTCCTAGAATGTAGATCGGTCCATTAGAACCCTCATGGAAAAGTCTCGGACTGAATGGTGAAGTTATGACCCTCCAAATGAAGAAACCCTCAACTAGTTTGCGTCCTCTTGGTTGACTGAAGCTCCAATATTTCAGCCTCACCTCTAGAGGCCTCCAACTGCTACAAAAATCATTGAGATGATATATCAGGGCAATGCAACCCCACTGGTGAAGTCTCAAGATGAACTATGAAGATCTTGGCCACCAAATGATGAAAACCTCCTTCTGTAATGTGCCCCTCTCTTCTCCAACTCGTGCCAAGCTCTAGGAAATAATCTGCTAGGAAAACATCCTTCTGAATAGACTAGAAGTGATGCCTTGGACCATACAAAGAATACCCAGATGTTCCTTTTCCCAAAATCCTCCTCCTCACTTCAGATCGAACTGATCTCCACAAGGTGGTGCGCTCTCCTGTTGGAAACCCCCTTAGGTTGCACACTAGTACTCTCTTGTCAATAGATCTGACCTCTGTAACACTATAGAATGGTGTGAGAGGATTGTTACACCTTCGAGACCAAGCTTGGATCAAGGAAGGTGGAATCTTTCACCACCGAGTCGATCTCTAGGGTTTTAGTCTCAAAACCCTCAAAACTGCTTGTGCTCAAGAGCCCAAATGCAAAATATGATAATAATCCAAAATGCCTTAGAAGTGCATCCTTCCTTTATTTTATACCCCCATTCTATTCTTCTGTTGAGTTAGTTAACCCCTAGGGTTAACTCCTAGTTTTTCTCTACAGGTTCTTTTCTTTCGTTGAGTTACCTTTTTTCAGACAAAGTGAATTCAGTAATATAACGTTGTGCTTAGGCAATGACTTCTGGTTGAATTTTCTCCCCATGATGCATGAGACTATAGTGTAGTGGGGATAGCTAGACTACAGAGTCTCTCCAAACCTCTTCATCAAAAGGTGGGGACATTACAATCTCCCCTGCTAGAAATTTCTTTCCCACAAGCAATTATGGACCTGTCTCTTGAATCATCTGTTCACCCTCCCAAGTGGCATCCTCTATGGGTAGATTCTTCCACTTGACCAAATATTTCTTGATGCTTCTTTTCCTTAACTTCTTCTCCCATACTTCTAATATCTCCTCTGGTACCAGTACCAACTGTCCTTCTTCATCCAAATGCGGTAATTCCTCAATAGGAATGATGTGTTTACCAATGGCTCTATCAAGCAAGACACATGGAAGACATTGTGTATTTTGTTGCCCTATGGTAGATCAAGCTCATATGCCACGACCCCTACCTTCCTATTGACCCTGTATGGACCAAAAAATGAGGTTGGAGCTTGTTTGTGCCACTCCTCTTAATGGATGTTTGTCTGTACGGTTGAAGCCTCAAATAAACCAAATCACCAACCTCAAATGTGTGCTCCACCCTATGCTTTTCTGCATGTACCTTATGTTGATTATGTGCCCTTTGCAGGTGGTCCTTGAGTTCTCTGAGTATATCCTGATTCTGTTGAATCCAATCCTGAACCATGGGAGCCCTATTGTCGCCAAAGACGATCTCCACAAATGAGAGGGGGTCATAACTGTATAAGGCTCTAAATGGTGGCATACCAATGGACATATGATGGGTGTTGTTGTAGCAATACTCCCCAAAATGAATCCATTTAACCCATGCCTTTTGCTTCCCTAACACATAATTCTTGAGGTAGCCTTCAACCCATTTGTTGACTATCTTTGTTTGGCCATTTGTTTGAGGATGATAGCTGGTACTAGGTGTTAGGGCCGTACCTACCATCCTGAAGAGTTCCTGCCAAAATGTGCTCATAAAATCATTGTCCCTGTCACTCACAATGGTTTTGGGTAAACCACGCAATCTGAAAACCTCCCGGAAGAACAAATCTACAACTTGTGTTGCACTGCAGTCTGTGGCAATGGCGAAAAAGTGCACAAACTTAGTCAACCTGTCTACCACCATGAAAATGCAGTCTTTGCCCTGAACCTTGGGCAATCCTGTGATGAAATCCATAGATATGCTTTCCCATTTGTGCTCCAGAATGGGAAGTGGTTTTAGTAATCCTGTTGGGTGAGTGTGTTCATCTTTGTTTACCTGACAAGTGGTGCACTCCTTGATGTGGCGCATCACATCTTCTTTCAAGCCCTTCCAAGCGAATCTCTCCCGTACCTACCTGTATGTCTTGATGAACCCTTGATGTCCTGCTACTGGTGAATCATGACATGCTTGTAGCACTTTGGCCTTAAAGCTTGACTTGGGGACCAAGAAAATTCGACCCTTGTAGTATATGATGTCATCCATGATTCTAAAGTTATCATCTTGTACATGTCCATCCATCAATTCACATGCAAATCTATTCTTTGAGTATTCCACCAAAAGGTGGGCCTTCCACTCCACTGAGATGTCGGTCATGGCATAAACTGATGGTCTTCTAGATAAGGCATCTTCCACCACATTATTCTTCCCTTTGACAAACTCAATGTCAAAGTCATAAGCCTAGATTTTTCTCACCCATTTCTATTGTCTCTCATTTAAGTCCTTCTGATCCAGAAAGTACTTGAGGTTGTTGTGATCTGTCCTCACAACGAATTTTGCCCCAACCAAATATTGCCTGAACTTAGCCAATGCATGCATGATGGCTAGCATCTCTTTGTCATAGATGGTGTAGAGAAGCTCAGGACCCCTCAATTTTCGGCTTTCATAGACAATAGGGTGCCTATTTTGCATAAGAACTGCTCCAATGCCTTCCCCTAAGGCAACACACTCCACTGTAAAGGGTTGTGCGAAATATGGTAGGGCCAATACTGGACAAGTACTCATCACCTTCTTCAATTTTTCAAAGGTCAACTATGCTTTCGGACTCCACTTGAATGCCCCTTTCCTTGTCAAATCGGTCAAAGGTGCACAAAGTTGAGAGAATCCTTTGACAAACCTCCTGTAATAGCAACAAATGCCCATAAACCCCTTCAATTCTGTGAGTGTCTTAGGTGTGGGCCAGTTAAGTATGGCTTGCATCTTATCTTGGTGTACCTGTACCCCCTTCACTCCAATGATGTGCCCTAAATAAATGACCTCTGTCATTCCAAACTCACTTTTGGATTCCTTAGCATATAAAGATTGCTCCTCCATGATAGCCAAAATATTCTCTACATGCTGAAGGTGCTCCTCCCAAGTTTTGTTATAGATCAACAAGTCATCAAAGAATACTAAGAGGAACTTCCTCAGTTGCTTGTTGAAAACATGATTCGTGCAAGATTAGAAGGTGGTTGATGCATTAGTCAGCCCAAAAGGCATCACCAAGAACTCATAGTGTCCATAGTGACATCAAAAAGCAGTCTTGGGGACATCTTGCTCCCTCATCTTAATATGATGATAACCAGAGTGCAAGTCAATCTTTGTGAAGTACACAACCCCATGTATCTCATCCAATAGCTCATCAATCCTTGAGATGGGGTATCTATTCTTGATTGTCTTCTTATTTAAATCCCTATATTCAATACACATGCGCATGGTCCCATCCTTCTTTTTCACCAATACCATTGAAGATGCAAAGGGGCTCGAACTTGGCCTAATGTGGCCCATGTCTAGTAGTTCTTTAATGGCCTTCTCAATTTCATCTTTATATTTCTTGGGATGCCTATAGGGAGTGGTGATGATAGGTTTCACACCCTCCTCCAACTCTATGATGTGCTCAAACCCCCTATCTAGTGGTGCTTCTGGCGATATGGGTTCAAAGACCTTGTTGTGCTTGTCAATGATTCTCTGAATCTCTAGTGAGTAGTGAGTTTCCCCCTTTTTATCCACTCTAACCGATATTCTACACTCTGTTGCATAGGTAATGTCTTCCCTCCTAAAGATGGCCTCCATGCGCTTTGTTGTCACCACTCTTGGTGTGTTGCCTATCATGCCCCTGAGAACCACCTTTTTCCCATTTTCCTTTGTAAAAGACATCTCCATGGTCTTGTAATTTGTAGTGATTGGCCCCAACGTACTAATCCACTGAACTCCAAGGATGATGTTGGTGTCTGGAAGGTCCATAACATAGAAATCTTGTGCCAAATCATGCATGCCCAATGTAAGCTTCATTCCCGGAATGTATTCGTCACAGGGCATAATGTGCCCCCCTGCTACCTCCACATGAAATCCCTCAAATTCAACTATAGGTATGTGTCTCCTTTGCAGTAGGTCTGAATCAATGAAGTTGTGTGAAGCAACCCCATCGATGAGAACTGAAACCTTCTGCCCTTGTAGCACCCCTCTCATTTTGAAAGTGTTGAATTTAGGTACCCCGCTGATGGATGCTAGTGTTACCTTCTCATCTGTTGCAAGGCAGTGACTTACATCCTCCTCTTCTGCATTTTATGTGGGATCTGCCTCTATGTTCTGTAGATGGTCGAAACCTTCCTCCTCCTCATCATCAGAGATCACCTCAATGTAGTGAGCCTTGCCCTTGCCCATGCATTTGTGTGTTGGATCCCAAGGCTCTTTGCAGGTGAAGCACAATTGTTTCCTTCTCAATTCCCTCCTAGTGGTCTCATCCATTCTACCTCTTCCCTGGTCAAACCCCCTTTGGTATCTCCCCCCTTGGTTCATTGGAGGTCTTTGGTCTCTACCCCCATGGTTTAGAGGAGGTCTAGGGGTAAATATCGTCTTTGTTGCTAATCCTAAGTCCCTAGTCTTCCATATATCATCATGCAAGCTGGTAGGCTTAAAAGCCTTGACCCAACCCCTTAAGGGCTCCATCAACCCCTTTGTGAAGAGCAGCATAAGTCTCGCTTGAGACACATCTTGCACCATAACTGCTATCCTCTGAAACTCTTCTATGTATACCTCTGGTGATCCTATTTGTCTAAGTTGGGTGAGTTCCCTAAAAGGTAGCTCTGGATCCCCCTGGTCAAACCTGTCAATGAGCCTCTGTGTAAACTCTGTGTAAGTTGTGATTCTGATTGTGACCCAATGTAGTTGACCCATGGTACCACCAATCATGAGATTTTCCCTCCAAGTACATGGTGGCAAACTTGATGGCATCCATCTCTCTCATGGGGTTAAGTGTTAGGTAGGTATCAAGTTTCTGCACCCATGCTTGAGTAGTCACCTTGGAAGATCCATCAAAGTATGGGATTTCCATCTTGCACGCCCTACGCTCCAATTCATATTTAGGCCTTTGATATTGTTTAGGCTTACCCCTGAACTTGATCCCACAATACTGATCCAGTGTGACTTGCCTCTGGAATCTTGCACTGAATGCGTGATATTTCCTGGCATACTACTCAAAATTCTCCTCAATTTCATCATCATAGTTGTGTTGTGGCTGGTTATCCAGGAATGTGGGTAGGTAGGGTCTAGGGGTGGCCCTACTATGTGTTGGTCGTTGAGGAAATCCTCCTCCATAACTCTGTCCCTCAGTGTGGTAGTGAGGGCTATGCTCCTAATGAGGTCTAGTACCCCCATGAGACCCATTGGCTTCCTTGTTTGCATAAATTTATCGTCCCTTCCCTGCATGGGTTATCTATAGTAGGAGTTGCGCAATATTCATCTGACTAATATTTATCTTTTCCAAGGTCTCTCTCATTTCAACTTGTCCCTTGTGCATAGTTTCCTGATTTTCCTGTAGATGATGTTCAAGTGCACTTTGTGTCTGAATTATGGAGTGTTGCAAATCCTTTGCAAAACCTGCTAGAATCTGTTCCTCACTATCCTCGCCTGAACCCTCCATCTCTGTCTTTGTTTCACCTATCTGCTTTATGCGTCTGCCCATGTAAATACCATTGAACTTTTGCATGCACTAATCCCCACTGGCTGGGAGGATCAACGCTCTGATACCACTTTAATGTTCCCAAGCCAAATTTTTTGATGGAAACACAAACTGTTCATTGTTTATATGTTGTTTGGCTATATGTTTGCAAGTTTACTCATATAGTTGTGCATTAGGGTTTATATTATGAAGATTATAGAAATGAAGTGATAGATTTGAAGCATACACCATGAACAAGACAAGATACAATAAGGATTTCCAATATAGAGCCAATCATTTCAGATATGACCTTTATTTATATAGTAGATAGATCTTGTAACTAGAGATCTGCAGATCTGGAAGGAAAACACAATAATATCCAAAATGGGATGATAACTGTTATAATAATAACCAACACAGATGATAATATCTTTCAAATGCACTCTGAAGAGAAGATACAAGCCTCCAAAGGCCAATAGCTGCAAGAAAAGACCGAGAAGATAGAATCCTGGTCCAATGCAATGTCAAACCCCTCAAACTGGCTAAGTTGCGCACTGTCTTGGTGGCTGAAGACAGCCTAGATTTCGACCCCAGTCTTCCTATGCTCCAAATGACTCAAAACTCTCTCGGAATCTAGATCGGGCCACTAGAACCCTCCTAGAAAAGTCTCAGACTAAATGGTGAAGTTCTGACCCTCCAAATGAGCAAACCCTTAACTAGTTTACGCCCTTCTGGTTGATTGAAGCTCCAATATTTTGGCCTCACCTCTAGAGGCCTCCAACTGCTACAAAAATCACTGAGATGATAGATCTAGGCAATGCAACCCCATTAGTGAAGTCTCAATATGAACTATGGAGATCTTGGCCACCAAATGATGAAAACCTCCTTCTGCAGTGCGCCCCTCTCTTCTCCAACTCGTGCCAATCTCTAGGAAATAATCTGTTGGGAAAACCTCCTCCTGAATAGACTAGAAGTGATGCCCTGGACCATACAAAGAATACCCAGATGTTCCTTTTCCCAAAATCCTCCTTCTCACTTCAGATCGAATTGATCTCCACAAGGTGGCGCGCCCTCCTACTGGAAACTCTCTTAGGTTGCGCACTAGTACTCTCTTGTCAATAGATCTGACCTCTGTAACACTGTAGAATGGTGTGGGAGGATTGTTACATCTTCGGGACCAAGCATGGATCAAGGAAGGTGGAATCTTTCACCACCGAGTTGATCTCTAGGGTTTTAGTCTCAAAACCCTCAAAATTGCTTGTGCTCAATAGCCCAAATGCAAAATATGATAATAATCTAGAATGCCTTAGAAGTGTGCCCTTCCTTTCTTTTATACCCGCAGTCTATTCTTTTGTTGAGTTAGTTAACCCCTAGGGTTAAATCCTAGCTTTTCTCCACATGTTCTTTTCTTTCGTTGAGTTACCTTTTTTCACACAAAGTCAACTCAGTAATATAACATTGTGCTTAAGAAATCACTTCTGGTTGACTTTGTCCCCATGATGCATGAGACTATAGTCTAGTGGGGATAACTAGACTATTGAGTCTCTCCAAACCTCTTCATCAAGAGGTGGGGGACATTACATCAACACACACAGAGGGAGCAGATGGCTCCAAAGATTATATAGAATCAAGAGGGAGTCAAGTTTCAGAGGGAGAATGAAGACTAAGAGTGAGTCTGATCTCAACGTGAGTCAATGGCGTAGAGACTTTCATTCATAACGTATTCCTCCTCAGATCCAGATGGAAGAAAGAGACGTCCTCTAGGATTGACAGACAAATACCATGGGTTGAGGAGGCTAGATCGTAGCTTCAGATACTTCTAGGAGATGTGAGATCTCCTGGGAGGATTCCCTTGCTTCAGTAGACCTTGTTTCAGTGACAGAGAAGGAAGCCAGTCAGAAGGACTGGGATTTGGATTTTTCTTTGAGATTAGAAAGGAAGTCAGTGGTGACTTCCAAGATTTATCTACCAGAAGCATGTTGCAGATAACAATACAAAGCTCGACTTGTGGCTAGAAGATTCTCCCAGTACGAATATATTATGACGAGATACTTGCTCCAGTAGTTAGAAGAAGTATACTTAGAGTAGCCACAAGATACATGAGAAGGAATCTCATGTTTGCAGATTGAAGAAGGATTTGTACAAACCTAAGCAAGCACCCAAAGCATGGTATGGTAGAATAGAAAACTTCCTGATGAGCTTGGGCTATACCAAGAGTAAAGAAGATTCCAACCTATACCTCAAGGATGTGGATGGTGGACTAGTGATATTACTATCATGATCTATTTCTAACAAGAGACAAGAAGCTCATCATTGATAGTAAGAGGGAATTTGCTGCAGAGTTTGAGATGAAGGACCTAGGCATGATGCATTACTTCTTAGGTCTAGAGATATGGCAGAGACCGGATGGGACTTTCCTTAACCAAGGAAAATATGCAATGGAGATCCTGAAGAGGTTCGGAATGTTGGATTGTAAGGCCATATCTACTCTGATGGTGGCTAACTTGAAGTTGTTATGTGATACAACTTTAGAGACAGTGGATGCCACCATATACAGGCAGATGATTGGTTTGTTGATGTACTTGACGAACACGAGACCAAATATATGTTTTGCGGTGAACACATTGAGTCAATATATGGTTGAGCCTAGACATGTTCACCTGATTGCGACAAACCATGTGATGAAGGGTACAAGATATATCTCAGATCGTGAGATAAGATTGCAGGGCTACACATATTCATATTGGGCAGGCATTGTCACAGACGATAAGAGTGCATCCGAATGTTGCTTCAGTTTGGGATCAGCTGTGATCTCGTGGCTTAGTAAGAAATAAACTTCTATGGTGCTCAGTTCTACAGAGGCAGAGTATGTAGCAACGTGTTCAACTTGTGGCGAAGTAGTGTGGCTTCGGAAGCTGATTACATGATTGTTTGATCTCGAGTTGGAGGTGACCTGTATCTTTTGTGACAAGTTGTTAGAGACAAGCTTGGTGTGGTCCAGAAGGATTTTCCCTCGTGAGGGGAAGTGATGCGTTCCCCAGTAGCGGGAAGTGATGTGTCCCCAAGTAGTGGGAAGTGATCCCCAGTAGAGGGAAGTGATGAAATCCTTAGTAATGGGAGCTACTCCAATGCAGGGTAGTATGCTACCCCAGCGCAGGTTGGTACTCCAACGAAGGCTGGTATGATACCCCAACACAAGTTAGTACTCCAACACGGGCTAGTATGCTACCCCAGCGCAGGTTGGTACTCCAACGCAGGCTGATATGCTACCCCGACACAGGTTGGTACTCTAACACAGGCTGGTATGCTACCCCAACGCAGGTTGGTACTCCAACGCAGGCTGGTATGCTACCCTAACGCAGGTTGGTACTCCAACACAGGCTGGTATGTTACCCCAACACATGTTGGTATGCTACTCTAACGTAGGCCGGTATATTACTCTAACACATGTTGGTATTCTACTCCAACGAAGGCTGGTATGCTACTCCAGTGAAAGTGCATAACTTCCTATGACATATAGATCAATGATTGACAACAAGACAATCACCAAGTGTGCAGAAGCAAAGAAGCAGTAATGATGATCACGACGAGAAGAATACCTTCCTTGCTAAGATGGAGTGTTGCAGTTTGAGCAGCTTCAGAAGATATTCTTATTGTATTGACAAAGACAAAACCCTAAAGAATATTATTATATTATATTTGTTAAGTCGACCCTATTGTGCCTTAGTAAAATTTGGCCCTATTGTGCCTTGACAAGCAAAAAGTAAAATACAAAGATAAAGTGTCAGGTCAGCCCAGACCTAATTTTAGGCTGGCCAACTACTATTTATAAGGGAGGCTAGCGCCTCATTTGAACACACACAACACAAGTTCTGTGGCTAAGAAGAGAATTGTGCAAGTCTTAAAGAAACACATTGTTGTAGCTAGGAGGTGACGTTGTGGAGGTTCTTGGTCTACTTCTCAGTTATATCTTGGTTATGTGGTGCGCTACTCTTCCCTAGTCAAGGGTTTGAGGAGGATCTTCTGCTTTGTTAGTTCTCTCTTGGAGAGAGGCATTGCTCTTGGTTGGTGAATCTATATTGAGGAAGTTTGTTGGGTTTTTCCCCTAGAGGGTTTTCCCAGGGTAAATCTTGTGTATGCTGTGGATGCTATTCTTTCAATGATTCTTTATATGCAGTTATTGTGCTAGTTGTTTAAAAGTAAAATAACACTAATCTAGTGAAAATGCTTCAGACAAAAATTCAACAAGCACAACACTAACTTAGGGGATAGAGGATAAGGATATCATCCCCCCTTTTGTTCTCAAGGTTTGCATGCTCAAACTAGTTGATCCATTAGCCAGGTGATCTTTTGGTCTTCAACACATGAAATAAATATACATATTCAATTTTCCACACTTCCTTTTGTATCCTTTTAATGATCCTTGCCAAAATATAGTCATTTGAGATGGTAGAATAGTGCATGTATCTAATGATGATTGAGGAGTCTCCTATAATCAAGATGTTTCTTATTCCCGAGCTCGAATGATGAATCCTTAGTCCTTGGAAAAGAGCCAATGCCTTAGCTTGAGTGTTGGTAGCTTCACCTAGACCCCATTCAAAGCTAGTTTCATGTATTCCCTTGGGATCCAATATGATCCCCCACGCACCTGCCGCCCTTGAGAAATCACATGTTTTTTATGCCATGATGTGTTTAGCTTCAAATAGTCTCAAATTTTTATTTCCCCTTGCTTGTTGAAGTTTTCTATGATTTCTTCCAACTTCTCAACTCCCCTTGTGTGATTTTCACTTAAAACCTCTTGTTGTTCATGACTGTCATTTTTGCCTAAATAAACTCAGTTTCTAAGAGCCTCAAACTTTATTAAGTACAATGTTGATTGTGTAAGGAGTATCTCATACATGACATTGTTTTTCACTTTAGGATGTTCATTATTAGGTGCTTTTGTATGCATTCCAATTGCTTCCACCTACTTTTGGGTACACTTGAGCCCCAATCTTCACAATAGTACAAGGACATTGGTGTTATAATAATAATAATAATAATCTATTTTTAAGGTCATGACCAAGCCACACCAAATTGGTGTATAAGACCTTCTTGTTTGTGGGACAAGGGACCCCTTTCCACCCAACGATTTGACTGGTAAAGTCTACGGAGGTATACATACCCTACCCCCCTCTGGATTTGAACTTGTGACCTCTTAAGAGGAAACACATGTTCTTAACCATTAGGCCCACTCAGATATACATATTTGAAAGAGGGAATGCCACATCTTCCAATCCCATATCTTCGTTGACCTACATCTATTTTGGAGTACAAAGAGAGCTTTCCACCCCCCCTCAAGTCTTTTCCTTGTGCATGTATCCCAACTCAACTTTTTATTGAAATCTAATGCCAAAAACTTGTAGTCTTGTGTTACTTCTAGCAGTTCTCCACTAAAGTTGATTTGGAATAGCCTCTTTTCTTTTCCTTTGGAGCAAGAACCTTACTACCTTGATTTTCCCTATGTTCATGCACAACCCTACATTTCTACAAAATGCTTATAAGGCTCTAAGATGTGTTTGCATTGCTTTGGTCATGAGTATCACATCATTTTTGTAAAGCAAGATTTTGATTATAATCCCTCCTATATTCAAGCCGCACCCCTCCCCAACACAACTCTTTATGTTTATCTAATTTTCTACTTTATCTCTCTATAGAGACCAAAACATGTGAGAGAGTGAACAACCTTGCTTTACTCAAATATCACTATCAAGGCAATCCTGTGTTATTCTAATTTTGGCCTTTATTAACAAGGTTAGATGATGTATCGCTACTAACCAACTTTTTGGAAGCCCATTCTATACATACGAGGCATCAATCCTAAGGTTCATGGCTCAAACCATATCCTTAAAACCCTACTTCCCTTAAACCCTAGCAATGACAAAACACCAATTCACACCAATTCCCGCTTTTCCGGATTCCCTTTTCTCTTATAACCTAACGGCGAAAACCCCACAACAACTACTTGCAAATGCAGGCCATGGCTTTGTGTGCGTACTGTTTTGGAAGGTTTTGAGGGCCGAGGAGTCCAGATTTTGGTGCAGGACCGGCCTCTATCAGGCGAGCATTTTCAACAATCCAGCTGCGCTCTCAACAATATGGACTCGTCTACCGTCAAAATCTTCCAAAATGGTAAGAGCTCTTCTCGTTCTCAAGAACTCATTTTCATCCATTAATTCTACTCGACGGATGGATCGGCCACACTTTAAATGCCCGCAACACTTCAAATCCCGGTGGGAACTCAAACATCCTCAAGAGAGGACGGAAGCCCTGAACTACAAACCCTAAACAGCGAAGAAGAGGAAGTCACCTTGCTGAATTGAACAAAACTGGGGAAAGGCCAGGAAAAAGCCCTAACTCAATTGGGTGTTCAGTTAACTCCGCGGCTGGCAATGATGGTATTTGGTAAACCTTCTCCCCAAGTTCGATTCTGAGGTTTCTTCAATGGGCCAAAACACAATCAGAGTTTGAATATGACATCTCAACTCATGACAACAGAGTTTGAATATGACAGCTCAACTTATGACAAAACTGACGAAACCAACAGAAATGGAAGCTAGTGGCTGCTAGAGGAGAAATATGTCGAAAGGGTATAAAAACATGGAAGCAACTCTAACTCATATGGGTTTTCAGGCGACTCTTCAACTAGTGAATATGGTATTGGATAAAACAAGTTCCCACAACCAGTAAATGGGCCAAACTACAACCAGTGTTCAAACACGACATCTTTCAACTTCTGATAGGCTTGCCAATATTCTTGGTGAGCAACTAAGTATTCAGTAGTGGTGCATTTAATGCTATATAGTCGATATATGCACCATCTAATGTGGAAGTGTTGCATATTTGACCATATACCTTGAAATATATATTATTAAATGCACTGCTGCGTGTTGCATATTTGACCATATACCTTAAAATATATATTATTAAATGCACCACTGCTCTTTGTTTATTGTTTTTCTGTATTGCTAGCGGTCTATCTAATATGTTTTGTTTTTGTTTATTGTTTTTCTGTATTGCTAGCGGTCTATCTAATATGTTTTGTTTTCTTGTTTTTAGTGTGGATTCATTTTATTTTGGATTTATTATGTGTTTAGATGGATCAAATTTTTATTTCGGATTTATTATGTGTTTAGATGGATCAAATCCCTTGAGGTGTAAATTTTTCTTGAAGCTTTTTAAATTAAAAAAAAATTTCATTTCAAGGAATTTGATTCTTCTACACCTAATGGTTGATATGAAGTTAAGATAAATCTATGTTGTTTTTTTTGTATATAGTTTTAATGGTAAGAATATGAAAGGTCACAGGTTCAAATTCAGAGGAGGTAGAGTATGTACACCTTGGTAGGCGAGGAGATTCCTTGAGTTCCTCGTCCCACCAATAATCTTATACATCAATTTGGTGTCTCACTTAAGTGTGACCTTAAAATTAGATTATATATCAATTCTATGTTAAACACTAAATGAGTTACATATCTTTCTCCTACTAAGTTGTAGAAATCACATTGTATATACCAAGGCTGCGGGGGAGCATGCCCCCCCCCGTGAACCCGCACCCAAATCGCGCTTCGAAGGGGAGAGTTCAGGGAGCGCGCTCCCAAGTGCGCTCCCTGAACGCTCCCCTTTGGGAGTGTTTTTAGGGAGCGTGATTCCTCCTTCAAATATGCGCTCCCTGGTTTTTGAGGGAGTGCTCAGGGAGCGAATGCTCCCTGGATGCTCCCAAGGGAAAAAAACGCTCCCTTGAGCCCGCGCGCGTGAGGAGGAGAATATTCATCTTTTTTTGTTTTTTTGGAGAAATGACTCATGGGAAAGGTAGCCTAGGGTTAGCGAAGAGTTCAAAACACTCTTTCACTCCTATTTTTCTCATTCTATTTCTCATTTCATCCATTTCTTTGCTAAGAGGGTTTTGACTCTTGAGAGGGTTCTTGCTAGTTCTTGAGGAGATTGAAGGGAGATTGAAGGCTACCATTTGTGAGAGCTCGGAAGGGAGATTGAAGGCTACCATAGTCATATTCAACCACATTGGAGAGCTAAAGAGGTAAGCTCTTGGTGCCCATTTTTCTTTCTTGTTTTTTTTTTTTTAAATGCATGTGTTGTAAACTAGTTTCTTCTCCTACTCTTTCCCATTTCTCCTCCATCATTCTATTGCAGGTAGCAACTTATTATCAAGGGCCAAGGTTCAACATTCATGATGTTGATGTCAATGTGGTGTGCCATTCTGGTTCCATTTTTTATTATAATGATGGTGGTGGGAGGTTCAGGTAGGCCTAGGCCTACCCATGATAGTGATGAAGAAATAGAAGTGGACAACACATACCAAGGAGAGGAGGAAGGAATGGAAGGTGATGGAGACAATGAAAATGACAGTGATGGTCAGGATCCCCAAAAATCCAAAGACAGGTACACACCTTTGTGGAAGTATGTCACTAAGCTTACTGGAGTGAAAGGGGGTGGAACAGGGAAATTTATATGCCACCATTGTCATACATAATACACAGGTTCCTATACCCGTGTGAGAAAGCATCTATGTGGGCCTATGTACTGGGATGAAGGTAAAAATATAGGAATCAAATTTTGTGTGAGTATCGATTCCAAAAATAGACTTAAATACGAAAGGGAAGAGGAGGTAGCACAAAACAAAGCCAAAAGACCAAGGGGTGAACCTGAGAATGCAGAAAGAATGTTCAGTGGTCGAAGCACATCCTCCCATGCTAGTGCATTCTCGCTTTCGTCTTCACCTAGAACACTATCAGAATTCCTTGACCAAGGTTGTAGAGATGATGTGGATACAAAAGTTTACAGGTTTCTATATGCATGTGGTATACCATTCAATGTTCTTCGCTCACCATATTGGCATGAAATGGTCCAAG
>ML777007.1:455304-466913 GCA_009831015.1 Picea engelmannii | reverse complement strand
TGCTATCATATATTTGTTATGAAGAATGAATGACAGTAGATATGCTACTGTTTGTGATTGTGTTTCACAAGTTTGAGTAGTTGTGTACTACTGGAATAGACACAGGTGTGTTCTATTAATTGATATTGTACCAGTTGTCATAGAAGATTATCCAGTCAGATAATAATGACAGGTGCTCGTGGTGCTACCAGTTGAATGGTCTGTTGTGCTCAAGACCATACCTCTGTAGCTAGGAGAGAGTGTTAATATTATGGTAGCTTCGGGAGGTATGAACCTCTATTGTGACCTATGACGAGATTAGAATCCTCCGGAAGGAAGCAAAGAATTAAAGGAAACCCTAGACAAGTTGTCGGCTGAACAAAGATATTTAAATTGAATTTATTGATGCCCAGAAGGAGAAGTTGGCCCCAGTTAGAATGGCCAGTCCACTATAAATACATGGTGCCAGTTTCATTATTTCACATCTCAGCAGTTGCAGTGAGAGCTAAATCTGCGCAGGTAGTTGCAGGCAGCAGCAGTTTTGTGCGCAAGTTTTTTGGGAGAGATGGAAAGTGGTGCGCTAGCTTCTGGGTGGGATCATCTGTTCAATTTAGTTTCTATTTTCTTGCTTGGTGCATTTAACCTCTCTTGGCTATTGATTGCTACCAGGATTCTCTTCTCGGTCAAGATCAAGGTGCTCGGAGGGTGGCTTCGGCCTGTGGTTGGGTGACGAGGGTATCGTCAATGGTTAAACGAGCACAATCCTCTATATTCTAACACTATGCGGGCATAGTACCTGCATCTTTTTGAAGATTTTGAAAATCTTGCTGATATTATGTAAATGAGTTGCACTGAGGATAGTGCAAAAATAAGGGGAGGGGATTGTAATACCCAAGGTCGAGCCCCTGTGAAATGTAATGATGCTGTAGGCTGGTGAACCAAGTAATTATAAGATGGTAGACTTATGTGTTTATTAGGCCAAATATCCTAGATGTTAAGGTCAGTGGGTCTGGTTTTGTATATGTAATTATGCAAATTATTAATAAAATACATCCCTGCATGTAGACCGACCACGAAGAAATAGTTATCGGGGACTAAGCTCCACTAGGTAGGGAAAAGAATGGGGCTGAGAGGCTAGGAAAGAGGGGGTAATATTGAGGACTTAACCCACGGGAATATTATAATGTATTCCCGAAAATTACTAAAGTTGGGAAAATAAACCTAGTTATCCTAAGTTCCTTTGAGGAGAGGAACAAACTCCAAGTGGAGAGGAGCATGCTCCTAGAGAGCCAAGTGTCACCCAGGACACATGCATATTTATGTGGGAAGTTCCACCTTTGTTGGGGTTCACAAACCATTATGGCCACCTTCCTGATTTGTTCGCTTTCACCATTGCAACTCTCTTACGATTTTTCAAGCTGACCATTCTCACCGTTTTCCTTGCTCGCTCTCAACATTCTGACCAGTCTGGCCCTTTAGTTTCCCATGAGTTCATCCTCAGCATGCTGGTCATCCCTTGGGCAGTTCACGCACACACTGAATAAGTACGCATCCATAGTCATTTTTTCTTTGGTGAACCTCTGTAAATTGTTGAGTCGTCCCCTTGCCTTACCCGATTTTCGGTGGTTGTGGATTGAAGAGGCAGGTTGTCAGGACTGTGGTTGAATAAGCAGGTTGTCAGGCCTATGAGCAACTCTCTCCAGGTGAGAGAGTTTGCTGGGAAGTGATTTCTTCTGGAGGGAGCCCAGTACCAACTACAGATCTTTGATAATTCCTGATCCGACCTCTTGCTAAAGCCCTGGAAGGGAAGTGGAGCAGCCAATGGAATGTGGAACAATGAAGGTGCATATTCTCGGGGTGGGACATGCATATGGGGAATGAGAGTCCATGAGAAGTGGGCGTAAGCAGGCTCCTTGGAGAGAATCCTTCCAGTTGCATAGTGTAGTTTTCTGTAGCCTCAACCTAGGTCTAGGATTTCTTTGTCCTGGGTGGAGTTTAGTCCGGCCTTGGGGGTGACCCATTGCTGAGTGTGTGAGGAGCCTATCTAAGGATGGGAGGTTCGTGGAAGATCTGCATGCAGTTGGTGGTCATCTATTAAAAGATAAGTACCAAATATTTGTTCTCTGTATGATGTGTATTGTCTACATGCTTTATAATGTTACCAAAATTGTCTGTGTTTATTGCATGTATGTATTATTGTCGCTTCCGCATGAAATGTGTATGAATAGAATGTTGTGTTTGTTTAGAATTACATCACACACACACACACACACACACACACACACACACATGTATGTATGTATATCATAGCGCAAATTGCAGTAGCATGGCCCAACCTGGTTGGGTCGGGGCGTCACAAAATGGTATCAGTGCTAAGAGAGATGCTCCAAGAAGTGGCGTTGCTTGACCTGGGGACATTACAGTGGGCCATCTCTATCTTTGTGTTTCATACTTGCATAGTAACTGCATTGGGAGAAGCAAGGTGCACTCTACAATGCGAGTGAGAGTGAATGAGATATGTCACTTTTGTTTGTGTGTAGTGCTTATAAATTAAACAAAAGATAAGTTGAGTTTCCTAATGTTAAAAAAAAAATTTAAAAGAAATAAATGAACCATTAATTACCATAATGTACAAAAATATATAACAATACAATATACGAATAGATACCTCTTGATATGTTGAGCATTGAGAGGTTTGTATCTAATGTTAAGGACACACTTATACACATTAAGGAGATACCAAACTCTAAAAATGATTTAATAGGTTTCTTTCTATTAAATAAACATGATTTCTCTTCTTCCATAAAAATACATGAAATTTCAAATGAATGAGTTGCCATAAAATTTAGAATTCTACAACCTAGGGAAGCTTATGTCCTAGAGAGCAACTCTTTAGGTTTATGGATGTAGGGAGAAGTTGACTACAAAAGGACTCAACCCACCTTCAAGCAAACTTGGCAAGGGGAAAAAACCAAAATAGATGCTTGAGTATTTCAGGTTGCCCACACTAAGGATAATGATGTATTTGAACTCTTGAGCGAGTGAGTCTCCTTTCTATAGGCATGCCTACCATAAGTAGTGACCATGCAAAAAACGTATTTTTGGGTTTCCATAACAAGCTTCGAAATGCCACACAATTCGAAGAGCCAAGCTTTCTTCTTAGGTTTGAGTCTCTACAATTTACTTAGTGGACCATCCACAACTGGCCTTGCACATAACCACTTACAACCATCCATAAACTGATCTTTGGTAAAATCTTTTGATCCATTCCATTTCTAGCCTTGCCAGTAGGATTGAAGAGCCTACAAACCCAACTTGGTCATGGGTGAACAAGGGATCAAATTTTGGATGTTGTCAAGAATAAAACTTATCAAGATTGGATAGCCCATATATAGCCTTCAAACCTGTTGAATCCAATCTCTTGATTCCTTTTTATATAGGTCCCTAACCAAAGAAATACCTTTCTTGTAGAAACCAAGGTCTAAGAACCAAGGGATATGGACCAAGGTTTTCCCTTCTTGCATCAAGAGAGGCGTTTCACCAAATGCAATGGACATTAAAATAAACACTAGCTCTTAAAGACTAGTTTATCCAAGACAAAGATGGTGTAATAATTTCCTAAGCTTTACAAATACTTTGGGCCATGAATGATCCTTCGAACTTAACCATGACAAGGGTAGTGCAGAGATAAAAAAATGAAATCTTTTCAACATTTTCACCTAAAAGGAGCTCTAAAATAAATATGGTTTCTTAAAAGCACCCTTCAGGCCTTGCTTCCTTCAAAACCCGAATCACCCATTTGAAACACAAGAGTTGGGATTGTGTGTGGATTTCCAATATCTTAATACAACCCCAATCTCTCAGTGTGCAATACAACTCCTAGTTGGCTTTGCGAAAACATTTTTCATGAGTTGTGGGCCCAAACAAAAATCCATAAGGACTTTTCAAGCATTGCATTCATTTAAGAAACCCAATTGAAGAGTAATAAACATGGGTGGATGCAAGCACTTCAACACAAATTTGAATTTTGGATACCAAGGCCAAAAGTTTGATGATCCATTTTTCAATCTTCTTTCAATTCTTTGGACCACTATGTCCCAAAGATCTTTAGCTGAAGCTTGGATTACAAAGGCTATCCCAAGGAAATTGAAGAATTGGCCAACCTCAATCCAAGATCATCCATGACGCTCAATTCATGTAAGAGTTTGGTGTTGAATTTTTCTATAACATTAGGTTTAGGTTTGATTAATTGAGTATTGGATTAAAAAATAACACAAAGTTTGAAAACACTCTATAGTGTTATTCCACAAGAATTCTTCCAAAATGGTAAGGAATAAATCATCAACAAAATGCTAATTGACTAGTGGCTCAACATCATTGTTAGGTAGTGGAATGTATTGGATGAGGAGTTGGTTCACTTTATTATATAGCAGGTAACCCGAGGCTTAATCAACCAGATCATTTAAGGTAGGAGATGAAGGAAAACACAAGAATTCTTCCAAAATGGTAAGGAATAAATCATCAACAAAATCCTAATTGACTAATGGCTCAACATCATTGTTAGGTAGTGGAATGTATTAGATGAGGAGTTGGTTCACTTTATTATATAGCAACTAACCCAAGGCTTCAACAACCAGATCATATAAGGTAGGAGACGAAGGAAAACCCTATTGAGTAGATCTAAAAAGGAAACTCCTTTAGATTTTTATAGTGGCTAATGGAGAGACATGTAGAAGTTTCAACAACACTAACTAAACATACAAAGCCCAAGCTTTCAACATGACTAGAATGAAAAGCCACTCCACATGATCATACGATTTTGCAAAGTCTATTTTGATGAAGAGAACATGTACACCTTAGAACTAAGCCCACTCCATCCCCTCCATACAATAGAGTTGTTTTTCAAAATAAAGCAACATTGAATAAGGTTTGTTTGCTTAGATTGCACGTGTTTGGTAGGTTATGCTTGATATGAAGTGCTATGGACTTTAATAAAAAAATTGAAGGAAACATTCAATAAAATAATTGACCTTTAACTTATTATGAGCTCGTGATCTCTAGGTTGAGAATGAACCTATTGAGACCTTGGTTAATGCCAACTCCTAGGGATTGCTTCTTCATAGCTTCCTTATGCACCTATAGAAGTGCCAACCTAACAAAGTCCCAAGTTTCCTTCTAGAACCAACACAATAACCAATCCAATTGACGATCTTTGCCATATCATTTTCCTTGGGGCTACTTTCTAATAATCTAGAGTTAATGCTTTCTCACATGGCCTTTTTTTGTTCTACTAAAGGGCAACATAGGACTATGCCCAAGCATTTTTCCGTGGCCACTTACATTCTTTTATTCATTCCTAGGATTGAAAATCGATCTTACAGTGATTGAAAAGTTAATTTTTAATCTCATCTTGGCCGATCATAGGAGAAGTCATTTATCACTACAAAAATATTTTCCCTAGCTTCCTTGATGGCTAAGATTTTAGTGTTCCCTTTCCAATGTTTATCCAGTGAAGGTGGGCTATGAGTTGGGACTCGATGGAATGACGAACTTGAGATGTCATACACTTTTAGGAAGTGCCAAAGTTTAGCTGAACAAACCTTATTCTCTTCTATATAAGGATTGCTAACTAAATTACCTACTTGATGAGAACTATTACTTGAAATTGACAACTCTAGAGGTACAAACAACTAACATTGCTAAAGTGAATGAGTCGTTGCCGAGCCTAGCATCCAGATCTTCGGGGATGAACTTGTCCAAATTTTAATCCACACTCCTAGTGAGAAAGTGAATGTCGTTATTGTTATTGAAATTCTCATTCCTGTAGTAGAATAATGCGTTTGCATACTGCTATAGTGGACCGCCATGCAAAGTGAAAAGTGTGATCCTCTTCAAGTGCATAATTATTTACATTAGCCAAAGCATTCTTGGAATGGGCTACAGGAGGCAATGCCAGAAATAGATCACTAAACAAGTCTGGTGAAATATGCTCAGGAAATGTAGTCACTGGATTTGGTGAAGCTGAACATAATGAAGATTTATATTTATGTCATTGTTGATTGTGAGACAATAATGAACCGGGGATTGTGAGTAAAGTGGCTTGTGTTGATTGTAAGCTAGGTATGTCCACTATGACAGAAACAACTTCTGAGGATAGACCATATACATGAGGAAGATGAGGGGAATGAAGAATGCGACTAGATGTCCTATCTAGAGAATCAAAACTATGAGAAGCTGTCATTGCAGATTGTATGTCATAAGATGGAATACTTGCTGAGAGAGGTTGGATAGATGCTAATATGGATTTAATTCGGGAAGAATATGGTCAATCTGGAAGTGGAGAAGGAGATTGTGTAATGGTAGACAAAAATTTAGGAGATGCAACTACAAAAGGAGGTTGATTAGGTGGTAAAGCAGTGGTAACTATTAGCAAATATTGCCTAGATGAATGTTGGTTTCCCTTATTTGTGCATGCTAGAAAGGCTAGTGGCTCTTGTGCAAGTGCAACAGATAATGGGACAAAGCTTGAAAGATTTAGGTTCACCAAGGATGTTTTTGACTTTTGCAAATTGTAACTATTGTTTGCATCTTGCATCCATATCCATTGATGCAATTGTGAGTGAACTAAGAAAATGAGAAACAAGGAGATTTATGGATGCATGAGATTGAGGGAGAACAATGATGGGAATTAAGTCAATAGAGTGCTCAATACTGTGTGTAGGAGGCAACCCAATAGGGGGAAGTAAAAATATCAACAATTTGTTGATCACATATAAGAGGGAGGGGACTATGTATCATTATTATATTTAATGGGGTGGATTATGCATAAGGATAGACATTTATATAAACTGAACTGATGGACAATGCCATTCCTAGATATAAGAGGAGGTGGGAAAAGTGAATAAAACTTTAGTTCATAGTTCTTACCATCTTTGAAGAGCATATAAGTATTGCACCCAACATCATACAAGGCTTGGCATTGATGCTTGTAGAGAATGCCCAATAAGAAGTCCAAACAATTAAGATGGGAAATATCATAATGGAAGGTCTCGTGGAAAGCACTAATGGCAAAGGTAATGACATATCATTGATTAAACAACAAGCAAGGACTATCTTTCTGGACCCAACCCAGATGATAAAGGGAGGGACGTAGGGTAGTGGTTTGTTGTAGTGATTTGATGAATTCAGTGGATATTGTTCTTTTGGCTCCCAATATCAAGAATGAAGTCCTAGCCAACTTATCTTTGGCTTGATAATTATGTAGAAAGAGGAGGTCATTAGTGAGATGGGAGAGATCCTTAGCCATGAGAAGTAGTGAGGGACACACAAAGGCAGGGTTGTCCAAAAAAGAGGCCTTTGGTGCTATATGTCGTTGAGAGGCAAGGGAGTCTATAGTAGGACTAGGTTGCTCATTACTAAAGAGGGTTTTGGCAACACCTTAACATTGGAGAGATCTACACTTGGTAGTAGACTGTGTTTGCACCTTATGCTAGGAACACCAATGACCAAGCTGGGTGGGAGAGGATGATGAACTAAGAGGTATAGATGAGGATGGAGGGGGCGGGGTTGATGTGAGTCGAGGGATACAAGGTTGTAGGGAACTATCGAATTTTATTTAAAGAGCTAAGGCATGAAGGAATGCTTGGTCATGAGTGGCGTTTTTAAAATAAATCCATCTCATATATAAAAACTAGTAAAACTAAAAACAAAATTTAATGATAACTACCTCATTAGTATCGTAGATTTGAAATTGAATCTAGAGACATGTGAAGATTTCAATAAACTATCGAATGGTTTGATCGAGAGCCTATCAAACTTGTAGTCAACATCCCAAAACATTTTGTAGGTATCTTTGGGGGGGGTGGTGGTGTAAAAACACCTATGCAGGGCTTGAGAAAAGGCATCCGAGGTGGAAATATGGACAAAAGTGGAGCTCCATACTTGTGATGTGTCAACTTCAAAGTAAAGTTCCAGAGATTCAACATGAGACTGCCACCAAGCTAGGGCCACACCTTCCAACTAATACTTAGTGATTTGCATCTTGTCACAATACCTCTTATGAACATATGACCATAATGTGTAAGTATGGTAAGTTTTTCAGGTGTAATTATCATTCATTATATTGGAAATAATATAAAATAATAATAATAATAATATGATAAAGGTGCAAAAGGGGGTGATAAATTCATAGGAGCGCCATGGGAGAAATGAACCAATGAGTGGGGAAATAAGTGGTCAATAAAATAATATTTTATTATGGAGGCCAAGTGTTATTATCCCATGTTTCATATTCTTTTGTCTTATGTGCCAATGTTTTTATTTGCCAAAAGTTATGGGTGGGCACGTATTGTTCATGCAAGCCTTTGGGATGGGTATTGCTAATCTTTGGGAAAATCGTTGATTCATGGATGCTAGGATTGGTATGATATGTTGGGGGATCAGGTTGAGAGTGCATGTTGCTAAAGGGAAGTGTTGCCATAGTTTTCAACCACAAAACCATGTGAAAACCATGAGATAGATCAGGGGTGATTGTTGAGTCAAAGAGGTAAATGATTACAATTGAGATTTTATGGTTCCCAACATTAGAGATTCCTAGCCAACCTATGTTGGAGCACTAGAGAAAAGTGGGATATCCCAAGGAACTATTTAGAAGTGAAAAAGATCACATTCCTTGTGTTGTGAGGGATGAGGGGAAAGTGTAACATCGCTATTTTTTATCCCCAAATTAGCAAAGTATATTGTAAATATGATGTGCGACTGTGGGCCAAGTGATGTAATATGCAAATGATGTATATTGAATATAATAAATAAAATGTATAGCCAGCTACAGATGGACATGGACGAAGACTTGGTGGCTTAGTTTCCACAAGAGAGGGAAGGGGTCCAAGGGGGAGAGTTTACCCATGTCTATTAACCCAAGTCATCTTTCTAAATTATTCTTACTATGAATTGTCTATTTCTTTGTTGAGTGTTCTAGAGCCCAATCATTGTATACATGTAAGAGGGTGGGTGTGAGAAGTCACATCCCATAGTTATTGAGAGCATGGGGCTAAAGTACAATCAACATCGGGGAGTGTGAGAGTCAGTGGATATGGTTCTTTTGGCTCCCATTATCAAGAATGAGGTCCTAGCCAACTGATATTTGGCTTGAAAATTATGTAGAAAGAGGAGGTCATTAGTGAGATGGGAGAGATACTTAGCCATGAGAAGTAGTGAGGGATACACAGAGGTAGGGTTGCCCCCAAAAAAGGCCTTTGGTGCTATATGTCGTTGAGAGGCAAGGGAGTCTATAGTAGGACTAGGTTGCTCATTACTAAAGAGGGTTTTGGCAACACCTTAATATTGGAGAGATCTACACTTGGTAGTAGAATGTGTTTGCACCTTATGCTAGGAACAACAATGACCAAGCTGGGTGGGAGAGGATGATGCACTAAGAGGTATAGATGAGGATGGAGGGGGCGGGGTTGATGCGGATTGAGGGATACAAGGTTGTAGGGAACTATCAAATTTTATTTAAAGAGCTAAGGCATGAAGGAATGCTTGGTCATGAGTGGAATTTTTAAAATAAATCCATCTCATATATAAAAACCAGTAAAACTAAAAACAAAATTTAATGATAACTACCTTATTAGCGTCGTAGATTTGAAATTGAATCTAGAGACACATGAAGATTTCAATAAACTATCGAATGGTTTGATCGAGAGCCTATCAAACTTGTAGTCAACATCCAAAACATTTTGTAGGTATCTTGTAGGGGGGGGCTAAAAACACCTATGCAGGGCTTGAGAAAAGGCATCCAAGGTGGAAATATGGACAAAAGTGGAGCTCCATACTTGTGACGTGTCAATTTCAAAGTAAAGTTCCAGAGATTCAACATGGGACTGCCACCAAGCTAGGGCTACACCATCCAACTAACACTTAGTGAATTGCATCTTGTCGTAATACCTCTTATGAACATATGACCATAATGTGTAAGTATATGGTAAGTTTTTCAGGTGTAATTATCATTCATTATATTGGAAATAATATAAAATAATAATAATAATACAATAAAGGTGCAAAAGGGGGTTATTAAATTCATAGGAGCACCATGGGAGAAATGAACCAATGAGTGGGGAATTAAAGTGGTCAATAAAATATTATTTTATTATGGAGGCCAAGTTTTATTATCCCATGTTTCATATTCTTTTGTCTTATGTGCCAATGTTTTTATTTCCCAAAAGTTATGGGTGGGCACATATTGTTCATGCAAGCCTTTGGGATGGGTATTGCTAATCTTTGGTAAAATCATTGATTCATGGATGCCAGGATTGGTATGATATGTTGGGGGCTCAGGTTGAGAATGCATGTTGCTAAAGGGAAGCATTTCCATAGTTTTCAACCACAAAACCATGTGAAAACCATGAGATAGATCATGGGTGATTGTCGAGTCAAAGAGGTAAATGATTACAATTGAGATTTTATGGTTCCCAACATTAGAGATTTCCTGGACAACCTATGTTGGAGCACTAGAGGAAAGTGGGATAGCCCAAGGAACTATTTAGAAGTGAAAAAAGATCACATTCCTTGTGTTGTGAGGGATGAGAGGAAAGTGTAACATCACTATTTTTAATCCCCAAATTAGAAAAGTATATTGTAAATATGATGTGCGACTGTGGGCCAAGCTATGCAATATGTAAATGATGTATATTGAATATAATAAATAAAGTGTATAGCCAGATACAGATGGACACGGACAAAGACTTGGTGGCTTAGTTTGCACAGGAGAGGGAAGGGGTCCAAGGGGGAGAGTTTACCCATGTCTATTAGCCCAAGCCATCTTTCTAAATTATTCTTACTATGAATTGTCTGTTTCTTTGCTGAGTGTTATAGAGCCCAATCATTGTATACATGTAAGAGGGTGGGTGTGAGAAGTCACATCCCATAGTTATTGAGAGAATGGGGATAAAGTACAATCAACATCGGGGAGTGTGAGAGTCAGTGGATATGGTTCTTTTGGATCCCATTATCAAGAATGAGGTCCTAGCCAACTGATCTTTGGCTTGACAATTATGTAGAAAGAGGAGGTCATTAGTGAGATGGGGGAGATCCTTAGCCGTGAGAAGTAGTGAGGGATACATAGAGGTAGGGTTGCCCCAAAAAAAGGCCTTTGGTGCTATATGTCGTTGAGAGGCAAGGGAGTCTATAGTAGGACTAGGTTGCTCATTACTAAAGAGGGTTTTGGCAACACCTTCACATTGGAGAGATCTACACTTGGTAGTAGACTGTGTTTGCACCTTATGCTAGGAACACTAATGAACAAGCTGGGTGGGAGAGCAAGATGCACTAAGAGGTATAGATGAGGATGGAGGGGGCGGGGTTGATGTGGGTTGAGGGATACAAGGTTGTAGGGAAATATCAAATTTTATTTAAAGAGCTAAGGCATGAAGGAATGCTTGGTCATGAGTGGCGTTTTAAAAATAAATCCATCTCATATATAAAAACTATTTAAACTAAAAACAAAATTTAATGATAACTACCTCATTAGCATCGTAGATTTGAAATTTAATCTCGAGATAGGTGAAGATTTCAATAAACTATTGAATGGTTTGATCGAGAGCCTATCAAACTTGTAGTCAACATCCTAAAAC
>ML777007.1:357843-433196 GCA_009831015.1 Picea engelmannii | reverse complement strand
TCGGGACGGGAAAAGTATCTTTTTCATTAGCTTCAATATGAACCAACTTACAATGATTTCTGAGGCCGGTCACCGTTCCACGATCCTGATCCTGGGCTCTTCCTCTTCTTTTTTGTCCTCCAACTGCTGTTTCTTGAGTTCCTTCTAAAGCTTGAGGCAAGGCTTAAAGGGTTGGGACAAAATTGGCTTGGCAATTTGGCAGAGTTTCTTTGCTATGATTTCTCCTCTTTGAATAGTACCCCTACCCCTCCTTTTATAGGCTAGAAGGAGCTAGGGTTTTTGGCGAACTCTCGGCCATGCATGGCTTGGAGTTCCAGTTAACTGACAAAAAGCCTTGTGTCCCGGCGGAAACTTTCCTGATTTTTTGCTTTGTTAGGTACCCGCGGGCTGTTTTGGGTTAGACCGCGGATGCCCGCGTGCAGTATAAGGACAACAAGCGAATGCCCGCGCCCAGTGAGAAGTTAGGGTGCGGGTTGCTTGTTTTAAGTGGTTTTTTAGGAATTACTCAGCATGGTTTTTGGCTAGGAAGAGGCATGAATGGGCCTGATGCCAGGTAAGCAGGGATAGTGCAATTTAGGGTTATAACAATATGACCCCCTAGAGAAACAATGACACTGCGGGGTCAAGACTCATAAACAACATGGTGCTTCCACATATATGGTTGGCCCAAGAGAACATCACAGACATCCAGTGGGGCAACATCACATAATACATCATCCTTGAATGGATGGATGTTGTATGACAATCGACACTATTTTCTGACACGAAGATCTCATCCCTAGCGAAGCCACTCAATGTTGTATGGCTGCGGGTGTGGTGTTGTCGAAAATCCCAACTGTTTGACGACCGCTGCTAAGATGAGGTTCTTATAGCTTCTTTTATTAACAATAAAATGTAGCTAGGTCCCCTTCACCAACTTTTGTGAATGAAAAAGGCACTCCCCCTCTTTAAGATTTGTTGGTTCTTCTGGTTGAATTGTTGTGGTCGCGACAATAGCAGTGGGGTATGCATTGATGATCTATCTTTGACCAGTATTTTCAGAATAAAATTCTAAATCAGGGTTCAACTCCTTGTCTTTGATCTTGGCCACCAATGACTATTTTGAGTGACATTCCTCGGTGTTGTGCCAAGGGATTTAGTGGAAATCATACCATTTTCCGGTGTGCTTCTTTGTCTTCCCGTGACCCTTCTTTTCCTGTGGCTTAGACTGGTTTTTAGGAGACTATTTGTTAGAGTCATCTTTATCATACTTTGGTTGTTGCATATTTGCAGACCCAAACTCCCGTTTGTTCCGGTGCTTAAATTTCTGCTCTATTTTAATAGCATATCGATAAGCGACACCGAGTAATGAGATGTCCAAAAAATCCATTTTAGTTTGGATGTATCTGTGTAGAGCCCCACGGTATTTCAGAACCAAATGTCATTCAGAGTCTTTGATACCCACCTTGGTGCGCAAGGTATGGAAGGTATTGGTGAAATCTGAAACTGCTTGGCCTCTTTCTTGCCGCAGTGTGGTCCATCTCATGTACTGGTCCTCATAGTTGCCAATAGGGTAATATTGTTCCTTTACCGCATCCACAAAAAAATCCCAAGTGGGCTCAACCCCATATATTCCAGGATCCTCTGTGGAACTTTGCTCCCAGTAATTTTCCCACCAATGTTTGACATGGGGGAGAGCCTTAAGGAGCACAAAGGTGATCCTTTCTTTGTCAGAAAAATTGTGAACAAAGAAATAACCTTCAAGCAGATTTAACCATTTGTCTAGGGCGACCGCATCTATCTGACCTTCAAATACGAGAATATCAAAATTACCCTGTACCTTGAAAGGAGAGGTGCTTCCAAAGTGTTGTTTGATGAAGATGCGCTTTTTGCTATCATCAGGCATTGAAGGATGTGGGAAAAATTCTCCATCATTTCGTCCCTCCGTCGCGTGAGAGCTTGCTTAAGCAATAGATTGATAGAATCGTCTGCTCCGTCATTTTTCTTTTCTTCTGCCATGGAGGGTTTCTTGGGCATGCGAGAGCGATTGTCTTCAAGAGAGACAAGCTCGAGACCCAACTTGCTATACTCAGACCTCGTCGGGGACATGCACTGAAAAAAAACGATCAAGAGCAGCCTGCTCTGATACCACTGATCCAGATTATTTTCGGCACGAAATGAGAGCGGAGATATAATAAAGAAATGCACATAGATATCACAGATATTCAATAATATAACAAAAATGTATCAGAGATGCAACCATAAACATAGAGATACAGTAATACACGATTTCTATTAATGAAAGAAATGTATAGAGGCTGTAAAAATACAGAGTGAAAGACTCGCTAGAATGGTGGCAGCTTATCTCTGAGAAGAGATGTGACGGATACTTGCATTCGCAAGAAGATGATTTTACAATGAGGCTCCAAAGGCCTTTTTATCATAAATAAAATCCAAAACCCTAACCCTGGAAGATGAAAATCCAACAGTTTTGTGGACCTCGTTTTGGGTAGTTTGGTGTATCAACTTCCCGGGGCCGTAACTTTGGAATATGATCTCTGTTTGGGGAGAAAGATAGTTCGTTGGAAAGGTATCGTCGAGGAGATTCATTTAGAGGGCTCAATCAAAGCCTTTAGCTTTATTTGAGAAGTTCAATCCCAAAAAACCTTCATTTAGGTGCTCAAAATGGCCCCAGAAGTTAAAAACTGCTAAAAATAGTAAATTACCAAAATTGCCAGAAAACTGTTTTGAGCCAGTTGGAAAAGGTGAGTAGCCACTGATATCCACCTGGATCAATTGGCGGATTAGAATTATTTGTGGCAATTAACTGTGGAGAGGGGAAAAATATCTAGCATTAGGAACCACCGTCTCTTGTGGATTGATAGCCCCAGCTCAGGGGTGACTTGCTGTTGAGAAATGGAACAATAAGTTTATGGTTGGGAGGAACGTCTGTCCTTTGTAGCAGGTTGCATATTTAATAAGATACATTTTCTTATTTCTTGTGATTATTTATGTTAGAATGCTAAGATAAATTGTTGTGCATTTTACTCTGAGTTATTTTAGTTGTTTCCACATGTTGTGAATAGAATGCTATATTAGAATCTATATATTTATGTGGTTGGATGTTGTTGTATGTGTTTAGCTATTGCTACACACATATTAAATTGATTGCATTTATGTTTTAATTGATATGGACAATTGCATGAGCTTGAATGACATGTTGTGTGTTATTTCTGCAATTAAATTGGTATCTGAGTTTTAAATTAGTCATTTTTAGTAGTGGTGTGACACAACTTGGGGTCTATGTGCGTTACAGATTGGTATTAAAACTTAAGGTTCAACATTGGGGTTGCATGGGCCAAGACTAGTGCAATTTTGTTTTTGGGTAAATCATTATGGTGAAGTTTCACTTATGACGGATTTGGGAAAAATTGTGAAAACATAGTGAAATCGTTAAATTTATGAATGAATTTGAGTTTAATTTACCCTCACAGTCGTGTAAGATATGATTAATGGCATCAATATGTAGGTTGCGGAGTTAAATTCGGTCTGGAAGGCCATATTTTTCATTTTAATGGCGACTGAAGAGTTGGAGAATCAACGATCTAGATCATTTCGAAATTAGGAATCAACGATCGAGATTAATTTGAAGGATTGGAGAGTTTTGAAAACTGACAATTGATATCACTCTGATCTTGAAGATCGATGGTCTAGATTGCTTTTGAAAGATTTCTTGTCGAAGGATTTTAGGGTGTTTTTCCAAAGGATTTCAAGAAGTTTTGCTAAAGGATTTTCGGAAGGTTTTTGTCGAGAGCTTTCAGGAAGTTTTGCCGATAAGTTTTCAGGAAGTTTTGCTGATAAGTTTTTGGGAAGTTTTGCTAATGGATTTTTAGAAGGTTTTTGCCGAAGGATTTCGGGAAGTTTTACCGATGTATTTTTTGAAGGTTTTTTCCAAAGGATTTCATGGAGTTTTGTCGATGGATTTTTGAAAGGTTTTCAGGAAGTTTTGTTGATAGGTTTCCAGGAAGTTTTTCCAATGGCTCTTCAAAAAAAATTGTCGAAGGATTTTGGGAAGTTTTACCGCTAGGTTTTTGGGAAGTTTTTCTGATGGCTTTTTGGAAGGTTTTTGCCGAAGGCTTTCTAGAAGTTTTGTTGATGGGTTTTTGGAAGATTTTGTCGATGGATTTTCAGAAGGTTTATGCTGAAGGATTTTTGGAAGGTTTTACCAATAGGTTTTCAGGAGATTTTTCCAATGGTTTTTCGGGAGGTTTTGCCGATGGCCGATGGAGGAAAATTGTTGATGACATGCACGAGTCAGATTAACAAGTTGCTACAACATCGCCGAACAGTTTGAAGAAAAATTCAATCTGTTTTAGGGACCACTACAACAGTAAACCAATCAATTTATATGAATATTTTCAAGATTTCAAAGTTCATAAAATTGCAAAGGCATTTTGAGGGCATAAACAACATTTTTAGGGGGTAAAAATCTCGAGAAATGTTTGTACCTTTGATACACATAGTCTTTTCTAGTTAAATGAAAGAACTCGATAAGAGATTTCCAATGAGACATTCCCAGCGCAAAACAAAGCTCGTATGAGAAAGTTACAAATGAAACAATACATGGTATAAATTAGGTACCAATTTACTTCCAGAGGGAATAACTCCGTACTTAGAAGTCAGTTTGGGGCATAGGAGTAGTCTGTGGAAAGATCATGAACCATAGAAGACAACCATGCAACCATAATTAGAATCCAGGTACCTAAAATTGTACAATATGGAAGAGAAAACACCTGTAGCATAGAGGGATAAAAATGAGAAAATAGTCTAAACTTATGTAGACCATAATTGTCAGCCCAGAGCTCGGATTTGGGAAAATGAGCAGTCATCATAAAGATGAATCAAAGAGAAATGTGTCTGAAGAATCAAAATTTGACATAGTGCATTTTTCTTTTCATAAATTGAAATGAAGAATGGTTTGTAAGCCAATTTATAAATATTTTGCAATATGCCTAGCTCTAACATTGATTGTTGCATGCACATTTTTGCAAAATTACAGATATCAGAAAGCATATCTAGCTTCCTACATGAGGACTCTATATATGGAGGATGCCCAAGGATCTTATAGTCATGGATATGTGGTCAAAGGCTTACATGTCAACATGGGAAATGGAGAGACTGAGTCCAATGGACACAAAAATAGAATGGAGCTGGTTGAATCTATGAGAACCTTGTAGAAGGAAGTGAAGAGCTATAGAGAAGACAATGAAAAGACGATGATGACTCAAAAAGAGCTGCTACAGAGTTTGAATATGTTGTAGAAGCAAGTCAACAAATATTATGACACAAAACAAGCAGCTACTGCAATGCAAGTAGAGGCATCTAGATCTCATGATAAGAGGGATGATCACGGGGTATCTAGAAAATCAAGGAGTGTTAGTAGAAATCATCATCATAATAATTCACCAGGGTACTTGACCAGAAGAGAATTTGCATATTCAAGGTTGGAAAACATCCCAAATTTGTCCCCTATTAGACATCAGAGGAGAAGACATGGTAATGCAAGGATTTTCTGAGGGGAGTTGTCTCTCGAAGAGTTCACTGCCATGTTGATTTGATCCTTTAGATTAGACATCGTTTCGACACTTTTTCGGGGCCAAATTCCTTCATATAAGGCCCCAAATTGGGGTTTTAGTGTTTTTACGAGAATTTTAAATTTTTTAATTATCAGTTATCTCTTAGTTTATGAACTTAATAAAAAAAAACGAGTTGACAATTAGCCTTACCAGATTTCGATAAGGTGTTTCAGGTAGACTTTGATGCTTCACATGTGGGCATTGGAGCTATAATTAGCCAAGAAGGTAGACCAATTGCATTCTTTAGTGAAAAGTTGAATGAGATAAGAAAGAACTACTCCACATATGATGTAGAATTTTATGCAATTGTGCAAGCATTGCGACATTGGAGGCATTATTTAGCGTTGAAAGAGTTTGTGTTATTTACCGATCATGTTGCAATAAAATATGTAAACACCCAAAATAAATTGAATAATAGACATGCAAAATGGGTCTATTTCTTACAAGGCTACACCTTTGTTCTGAAGCATAAACCAGGACACCATAATCAAGTCACAGATGCTTTGAGTCGACGCACTTTTCTTTTGACAACCATGGAAAATCAAGTAATTGGGTTTGTTGCATTAAAGGATCTCTATGTGTTTTATAATGATTTTCGGGAGATTGTGGAACAGTTGAAGAATCTAGTCGCTCGAAACATGGATCTTAATAAGGGTGAATATTTTATGCAAGATGTCTACCTCTTTATAGGAAAACAACTATGCATTCCAATTGGTTAAAAGAGGGAAAATATTATCAAAGACCTTCTCAATAGTGGTTTGGCAGGACATTTTAGAAAGGATAAGACACTAGCCTTAATAGAAGATAAGTATTACTGGCCGAGGATGAAAAATGATATAACCAGGTGATCTGAAACTGGGGTGACACTGATACCAAATTTTATTTGGTTCTATTCCACTTAACAAAGGTCATATTTACAATTACGGATCTATTGAACTTGATTGCATCAAAGGTGGAAAAATGTACTTATGAAGACTTGAATCCAAATTGAATATTAACTTGGTGGACATATTAGTCTCATAATCCAATACTTAATGCATTTGATGAACATAATTGCGGAAATAAAACATACATAAGAAAACATGAGACAAGATATCATCGAGTTGTTAACAGAGTTCACCAAAACCTTCTAGCCACGTCTCCGGATCCGCTTGGAATACAAATCACTTGATTATCCTTCCTTTGAAAAGGCTGAAATCTTCTCACAAAATGTGGCACATGATCCTTACAGGGCTGAAACCTAGAGCAACCTTATCTCACACAAAACATAACTTAAGGCTCTCACATAAGTGACATTTCTTCAGACACCAGAAGGACTACATTTGTGCTCTCTCTCCACCAAGGGATGATCCATAAAGGATTCATTCCAAGATGAAACCTAGAGTTTTCATAAGGATTTTATATAGTTTTTCTTAACTCCATAACTCAAGGAGACAAGATCCACAAATTTAGGATCTAATAACAACTCAAGGAAAAAAAAGAGCAAGCATCTCAACCAACTCATGAGACCCTTAACTTCCTCCTTGAGACTAGAAAACCACTTGTGATAAAGTGAGGACGAGTCCAAACCAATTCATGAGACGCTTAACTTCCTCCTTGAGACTAGGAAACTAATTTCCCCTTAAAATTAGGAAACTAATTTGTGAGTTGGATTCTCTCACAAAACTAATTTCCCATTTTTACAATTAAATGAATAATACGTGAGATTCTCAAGCTCACTTCAAGAATTAATCATTTTTCAAATTTGCATGAATAATACATGAGTTTCTCACTCACTTAAAGTATTAATCATTTTTACATTTTAAATAATCATTCATGAGTATTAATTATTCTTTGTCGCCTACCATCAATTAGTATTTTAATGATCTTCTCCATGGTATGCAAAGTAATGATTCCTTGTGTGGAGATCCTCCTGGATCACCGGGTATGTGGCACGATGTAGGATTTTCCAAGTGGCTAAAGGACACTCATAGAACATAGGGTTGTATATGTCATTACCAATGCCCACAAGCCCATGGAAAAATATGAGCTTGGAGTTTGTGTTGGGGATCCCAAACACACAACGAGGTAATTATTCTATTTTTGTGGTTGTTTATAGGTTCTCTAATATGGCTCATTTCATTGCTTGCAATAAAACTAGTGATGCATCGAGGGTGGCATAATTGTTTTTTTCAGAAGTTGTTAGATTGCATGGGGTTCTAAAAACTATTACCTCTAATAGAGGTACACGGTTCTTGGGTCATTCTTGGAGGAATTTATGGAAGAACATGGGGACTAAATTACACTTGAGCAGTTCCTATCACCCTCAAACATATGGGAAAACCAAGGTAATAAATCATAGTTTGGGAAACTTGTTACAGAGCATTGTTGGAGAGAAATCCCAAGCAGTGGGATTTTGCTTTGCCTCAAGTAGAATTTACCTACAATAGTTTAGTGAATAGATCTACAGGTAAATCTCCATTTCAGGTTGTTTATGATAGAAATCCTATGGGTGTTTTAGATTTGGTGTAGCTGCCACTTGGGGATAATATCAATGATGATGGGGAAACATTTGCAGAACATATTCAATAGTTGCAGCAACAGGTGAGACAAAAACTGCAGGCCAGTAATGAACATCACAAAATTATAAAATATGCTCATCGACAATACTAGGTATTCAATGAAGGTGATTTGGTGATGGTTTATTTACGGAAAGAGCGATTTCCTAGAGGAATCTACCACAAATTGAAGTATAAGAAAATTGGTCCTTGCAATATTCTCAAGAAAATCAACTACAATGCTTATAAGGTTGATTTACCAGCTGATCTCGATATCTCCCCTATGTTCAATTTTTTTTATTTGTATATCTTCCATGGGAACGATCTGGGTGATTATAGTGAGGCGGAGTTGGATTGGCAACAAGCCATTCCAAGCAAGAAAAAGGAAAAGATTGTGCATATTTTAGACAAGAATACCCTTCATAATCGGCAAGGCCAATACAACTGATATCTGTTCCCGTGGGAAGGAGTAGCACTAACAGAGAGTACATGGATTACAGAGGGGGAGTTGTTGAACCTAGATCCTGTTAAGTGGCAACAATTTGAAGACAATAGCTTGCAGGAGTTGCGTTCTTTTCAACCATAGGATAATGATGCAAGGATTTTCCGAGGGTCATAAATTTTGAATCGATTATCCATTTGGGCTCAAATTTTATAGGAAGTTGTGTCTCTAAGAGTTCATTTCTGTGCCGATTTTATTATTTATATTAGACATCGTTTCGACACTTTTCCGGGGCCAAATTCCTTCATAATGCCCCAAATTGGGGTTTTAGTGTTTTTACGAGATTTTTAAAATTTTTAATGACCTTAGTTTATGAACTTAATCATAAAAGAGAGTTGACAAATAGTGTCTCTCTAGTTAGCTCTTAGTTATTGGTCAGTTTTAGAGTCATGTGAGATTTTCCTAAAATTAGTTTTTTTTCTAAAATTAGTTGTTTACAAAAATATCAGGTAGTAGTTATAAGGGGTTGAACTTCCATTGTAATAGTTAGGACGGAGAAGGAATAAATGCAAGTTATTTTCCATTCTTGTGTGTTTGCATGGTTTTTAGATCTTGTGAATGAATCTCAGTTTATTGGCTACATCACATGGGTCAAATATCTTGCAAGGGGATCTTAGAAATCTCAAGCTGCCATCCTTTGATGGAGAGCATATGAAGAGATAATATGCTGCAGCATGGTTGTTGGGAATGAGGGAATATTTCTAGTAGCATGATTACTCATCAAATGTAGAAGCTAGAATTGCAACCTACCATCTTCAGAGAAAAACATTTATGTGGTGGGATCAACTTAAGTAGGTTAAGCACCTTAACAAGAAAATAATTTCTTGGAAGCAGTTCAAGAAATATTTCTATCAACGATACTTGTTAGAGCAATATTATGACAAGAAGATGCAAGATTTATTTGAACTCAAATTTGGGAACATGACCATGGATGAATATGAGAGGAAATTCTTAGAACTTCTAAGGTACATGGACTTCATTAGGGATGAGTAGGTCAAAATTAAAAGGTTCCTGAGTGAACTACCATCTGGGATGAAATTCATTTTGATGAGTGCAAGAATTTAGAATAAGCCATAAGAAAAGATAAATATTTATATGAGCAGAGTAGAGGAAGGCCAACTTTTCAAAATGCCTAGGATGATAAGAAGAAAAGAAATATGGATCAGAGGAAGAAAGGATTCCAACCAACTTTCATCAAAAATAACTTACAAGCATATCAACAAGGGAATCAACTCAAGGTGATAAGAAAATAACATATTCCTTGGGGAAGAGGCCAAGAAAACATACCATAAAGTTTTGGGGATGCAAAGGAGACCACAAGTATAAATATTTTCCTCATCAGGGAGACAAGATGAGGATTGTGCATAACATCAAGAATGAGGAGACAATAGAGGACGTGGGTAGAGACATGCCAAGAATTTATACAACCTTGGACAATATACAAGAAAACTATGAATCTCACATGATTGAGGTAGAAGATAAGATTGATAATCAACCCATAGCTATTTTCATTGACTCTGGAGCTAGTCATAGCTATATAAATGTCCAAACCTAGCTGAAAGATTTAAATTAAAGAAATGTAAGCATGAAAAGTATTGGTTAGTTCAACTAGCTACTAGAACCAAGAGAAGAATCAATGAGCTTGTTAAATATTTCCTAGTAAACATGAATGGAGTCAAGACTAAGGCATATTTGAACATCATATCGCTTGGGTCCTATGACTACATGATTGATATGGATTGGATAGACAAGCAGCGCGATGTATTAGATTTTTATAACAAGGCTTTCACATGTCTTGATGAGGAAGAGACTGCAACGACAATTCAAGGTATTCCAAGGACTATATTTGTCAAAGAGGTTTCAACATTGCAGTTGAAAAGAAGTTTTAAAAAAAGGTGTCAAATATATGCAACCCATATGGAAGAGCCAATGAAGGATAAGGAGCCAAGTCTTGAAGATTATATAGTCTTGAAGGAATATGAAGATGTATTTGAGGAGTTGCTAGGATTGCCACAAAAGAGGGACATTGATTTCTCTATCGATTTAATTCCTAGAGCTAGCCCAGTGTCCAAAACTCCCTACATAATGAGCACACCATAATTGAAAGAATTACAAATGCAACTAGAAGAGTTGTTGAAGAATTGGTACATACTCCCAAGTGTTTCACTTTTGGGTGCCCTAGTTCCTTTTTAGAAGAAAAAAGATGGAACTTTGAGGTTGTGTATTGACTTCAGAAAACTGAACAAGGTTACAATCAATGACAAACATCCTTTGCCAAGGATTGATGATATTTTTGATCAGTTAAAGAGAGAAAATATATTGTCCAAGATTGACTTGAGATAAGGTCGTTATCAAGTGAGAATCAAAGAAGAAGATACTAGCAAGAAAACCTTTGGGACAAGGTATGGACACTATGAATTTGTGGTGGTGCCTTTTGGGTTAACAAATGCTCCCGCTACATTTATGTGTCTAATGAATGTGGTGTTCAGAGATTTCCCAGACAATTTCATTATTGTCTTCTTGGATGATATTCTTATCTATTCCAATATAGAGGAGGAGCATGAGAAACATTTGAGAATGGTACTACAAATATTGAGAGAGCACAAATTGTATGCCAAGTTAAGTAAGTGCACTTTTTATCAAAAGCGAATCCATTATTTGGGTCACATTGTTTCAAAAGATGGCATAACAATGGATATGGAAAATATTGAAACAATCGAAAGTTGGCTAGCACCAACAAAAATTTCAAAGGTTAGATCATTTATGGGTCTAGCTGGTTATTACAGGAGATTCATTGCTTGATTCTCCAAGATTTCACACCCAAGAACATCTTTGCAAAAGAAAGGAATAAAATTTGAATGAAGTACCAAGTGCGAAGAAAATTTCTAGTGTTGAAAGGATTTATTAACTAGTGCGCCTATTTTAAAAGTTGCAGATCCATATGAGGACTTTGTTGTGTGCACGAATGCATGCAAGCAAGGGCTTGGTGTAGTCCTTACAAAAAATGGCCATGTAATTTTATGAGTATATAAAATTGAATAAGCATGGAATAAGTTATGCTACACATGAATTAGAGTTGGTGGCTATAGTACATGATTTAAGAATGTGGAGGCATTACCTCATGGGTATAAAAATCGAATTGAGGATAGACCATAGTGGTATGAAATACTTGTTTGAATAGACAACACTAAATTCCAAACAAACTAGATGGCTGGAAATTCTCAGTGAATATGACTTTGACATCAAACACATAAAGGGAAAATAAAATAAAGTGGTTGATGCACTCAATAGAAGGGTGCATGAAATTCATGCTACAACAATTACAAAATTTTAGAAGTTGTAATAGTAGACAAGCATTATGTGCAAGTTATAGAAATCTTATAGAAAAATAATGTACAATAGAAATATAAAGATAACAAGCTAGAAGAAGATGGAATCCTCTTGTTTGGGATCATAGTTTATGTTCCCAATTCTTAGGAATTGAGAAATTTAGTTTTAAAGGAGATGCACAATGTGCCATACACTCGACATCTAAGATACCAGAAAACTATTACAGTTGTAAGAGGCCAGTATTTTTGGCCTAGTATGAAGAGAGATGCGATTTATTATTTAGCCAGATCCATGGAATGTCGACAGAAGGTAAAGGTTGAGCACATACATCCAATGGGATTGTTACAGTCATTGCACATTCCTGAATGAAAATGGAAGGTTGTTACTATTAATTTCATTACCAAATTGACTAGGACAATAAGACAACATGATTCCATCATGGTAGTGGTGGACAAGCTTACAAAGGATGCACATTTCATTCCAATGAAAATAACTCATAAGGTAGCCAATATTGTAGAGATTTATATGAAAGAAATTGCTACGCTACATGGTGTGTCTAAGGAAATAGTATCGTACCGAGATCCCAAGTTAACTCCCAATTTTTGGAAGGGGTTGTTTAAAGGATTTGGGACCAATTTGAATTTCAATACAACATATCACCTAGATCATATGGGAAGACACAGAGGATTAACGAGATAACTGAAGATATGTTGAGAATGTATGTAATGAAGAAACCTTATAAGTGGGAGGACTATATACATTTAGTTTAATTTTCTAACAATGGGTATCATGAATCATTGAATATACCCAACAAACAGAGCCATGATTGGGCCAGAATTGTTAAGGGAAATGGAAGAGTAGATGGTAAATATCAAGCAAAATTTCAAAGTTTCACAGATAGATAGAAGAATTATGCCGATAAAAGAAGAACACATAGAGAGTTCAAAGTGGGAGTACATGTGTTTTTCAAGGTTAAATCCAAGCGAAGCTCACTAAAATTCGGAAGTTTCCCAAATTTGCAACAAGGTATTGTGGGCCATTTGAATTCCTATAAAGGATATGCCCAGTAGCATACATGATAACATTACCTGTATCCATGAGAATTCATAAAATGTTCCATGTGTAATTATTAAAAAAGTATGTACCTGATCTTAACCATGTGATTGATTGGACTATGATCTAGTTGGAACATGAAGGGGACTTTCGTGTGGAGCCAGTGTGCATTCTGGAATAAAAATTCAAAGTGATCTGGAACAAAACCATATGCCTGGTAAAGGTGCAATGGACTTGTTACGGTCATGAGGAAGCCACATGGGAGCATGAGGAGGCCATGTGGGTAGCATAGTCACATTTTTTTGCAAATTTTGAAGAAAATTGAATGTACATTTGTACATAAGCGAATGAGGACTCCATTTTGGTAGTTGGAGTTCCTGGAGCCATAACTCTGAGAATTCTTGTCCGACCGATGTTGAAGCCCATTCCTTGGGATGTGCAGGTTGAGGGGAAAATAAGGTTGTTGGTTGGAATTGTTGCGTGAGTATTTAAGTTACGAAATTATCAAAATATTTTGATGTAACATTTTGTATATGTCAATGTGTAAATTGTGTGGTGATGTGCACTGAGGATAATGCAAATGATAAGGATAGGGGAATGTAACATCCCCATTTTTAATCCCCAAATTAGCAAAGTATATTGGAAATATGATGTTTGGCCATGGGACAAACAATTTAATATGTAAATGATGTATATTGAATATAATAAATAAAATGTATCTCTAGCTGCAGATGGACACAGACAGAGACTTGGGGGCTTAGTTTCAACAAGATAGGGAAGGGGTCCAAGGGGGAGATTTTACCCATATCTATTAAACCCAAACTATCTTTATAAATTATCTTTACTATGAACCTTCTATTTTTTTGTTGAGTGCTCTAGAGCCTAATCACTGAATACATGTAAGAGGGTGGATGTGAGAAGTCACATTCTATAGTTATTGAGAGCATGGGGTTGAAGTGAAATCAACATTGGGGAGTGTGAGAGTCAAACAAACATGGGAAAAGAAGTAAATTTGTATGGGAAAGGAGAGCAATTTTCTTACATGCAGATTTTGTTACAACAAGGGAGTTCTGAGTGTAGAAGCTTGAAGGCAGTCATAGTGGGCATGTATAGTAGCAGATTAGAGCTATAATTTCATGGGAAGAGAGGATGTAGGTCTGTGAGCAATATTCTCTTCAAAAAATTGTCAAGAGAAGAAAGTATTTTTCTATTGATAATTCATATTGCAGTTGTAGATTCTTGGAGTCCCCAATAGAGATATTCCATGTCCGATCTGTGTTGGAGTCTTGGAGGGAAGTGGGATAGCCTAAGGGACTACGTGGTAGAGAAGGGGATTTTATTCCTTGGGTTGTGTAGGTTGAGGGGAAGAGAGTTGGTGGATTGGAATTAGCTATGGGAATTAACTGTGGAGAGGGGGACAATATCCAACCTTAGGGACCACCATCTCTTGCGGATTCATAACCCTAGCTTGGGGGTGACTTGCTATTGAGAATTGGAACAACAATTCTATTTAATAAGATAAGTGTTCTTATTTGTTGTGTTTATTTATGTTAGAATTCTAAGATAAATTTCTATGTGTTAAAATGAGTAGAATGTTGCATTCAAATCTATATATTTATGTGGTTGAATGTTGTTGTATGTCTTTAGTTGTTGCTACACACATATACAATTAAGTGTGTTTACTTTTGAATTGATATGGACAATTGCATGAGCTTGAATTTCATGTTGTGTGTTATTTCCACATTTAAATTGGTATCAAATTTTTAAATGGGTCATTTTTCGTAGTGGTATCACCCATCTTGGGGGATGGATGCGTTATAGAAAGAGAGGCTGGTGAGTGGGATTCGTTGTGGAAAACCAATCTCATAGGCCCAAGTGGCCTCCCATGGTGGAATAAATGGGAGATTATGGAGTAGGAGATTATATCAAGTTGTTGCTCACTGAAGCCCTTGCGCGACAGAGGAACAAGATGATGGAGAATTTCACCCGAATCCTTCGACGACTACCAATGATGGCCGAGGCACCTTTAGCAAGCAACCATTTTGGAGGTGTGGCACTCTTCAAGGTACACGTTAAATTTATATCCATTTATTTGAATTCCAAATAGATGCAGGTGTTTTGGAGAAATGGTTAAATATGTTAGAGGGTTATTACTTTGTTCATAATTTTTCCGATATAAAAAAGATTGCCTTCACGCTCCTAAAATCCATTCCCCATGTCAAATATTGGTGTGAAATTTACTAGGAGAGACGTAATGGAGATGAGTATACACCATTTAGGATAGAACCCACTTTGGCAACATTTATTGATTCCCTCAAGGAGGAATTATACCATGTGGGAAACTATGATGACCAATACATGAGATGCACAACTCTGTATCAAGAGAGAGACTAGACGGTGTCGAAGTACACCAATATCTTCCATACCTTGTGTTCAATGCTGGGTATTAGAGACTCCGAGCAACACCTAGTTTTGAAGTATAATTGTGGCCTACAAAGGAACATCCAAATAGAGATGGATTTATTGGATATCTCCCCATTGGGAGCCACTTATCGATATGTTATCAAAGCTGAGCAAAAATTTAAGAAATGGAATAAGAAGGAATTTGGATCTATAAATCCACCACAACATAAGAATGGTCAATGTGGACCTAACTCATAGAACAAAGTATAGAGCAAGGAGAGACAACCTCAAGAAAACTAGTCCAAGCCGCATGCAAAGAAGGGTAATGGGAACTCAAAGAAGGACATTGGAAAGTGGTGTGATTTCCACAAAAGTCCCTGGCACAACATTGATGAGTGCCAATCGACACAGTCATTGCTGGTCAAATTTAAAGAAAAATAAGCGAACTCTGGCTCAAACGATGATTCATAGCAATATAAGGGAAAGATAATCATTGACGTAGAACTCAGTGCTACCATCACAATTGTAAATATCCAACTAGAAGAGTCAGAGGAGCTTGATTTGGGGGAGCACCTCTTCCATTCACAGATGTGGGTGAAAGGAAATCCACTACATTTCATTGTTGACAATGATAGCTAGAAGAACTTGATCTCATTTGAGGTCATCAAAAGATTGAAGTTGCTGACAATGCCACACCCCTAACCATACACCATCAATTGGTTGAGCTAGGGATGAGGCATTTGCGTCAACCAACAATGTTGCTTGTCCTACAACATCAAGCCCTTCAAAGATGAGGTACTATGTGATGTTTCCCCACTTGAAGTTTGTGATGTTATTTTAGGAAAACACTATATGTGGGAATGTCATGTTTTTTATGAGTCCAGGCCCTATAATGTCACTGTTACTTTGTGAGGCCAACTCTATAGGGTACCATAGGTAGATTTGACTACTACAATTTCCTTGCTCTCGACAAAGCAATGTTGGAAGGTAATTTCTAAGGCTAGAAATTTTTTCCTCTTCATGGTTTAGTCAGAAGGTGAACGAAAGGTCACTATGACCACCAAAAACTTAACACATGGCCTCTCTACACAACATAAGTAGGTGGACAATATTGTAGGGATGATATAGATATATCTTCACTTCACCTACAAGGGTGCCTCTGCATTGCCAAGTCAAACATTCAATTGAATTGATACTTGGTGCTCCTTTACTTAATGGCCCAATATATAAACACTCTCTTTTGGAGAATGAGGAAATAAAACATCAAAGTTTATGATCTCATCCAAAAGGGCCACATTCAATTGATCTCCTTTCCTGGTGGGAGCCCAATTGTGTTGGTGTAGAAGAAAGATGGGACATGGCAACTCTATATTGATTATAGAGCCCTGAAAAAAATCACTGTCAAGAATTGATACCCGATCCCCAAAATTGATGATCTTCTTGATCAACTTAAGGGCACCAAGTTCTTTAGTAGCATTGATATGAAGTCAAGCTACCACCAGGTTCCAATTGAACTAGCTGACATATGGAAGACAACCTTGAAATCTAAATAAGTCCTTTTTGAGTGGCTGGTCATTCATTTTGACTTGACTAATGCTCCAACAACATTCATGAGGATAATGGATGATATCTTGCGGTTGTTCATGAACTCTTTTGTGGTTGTACATTTGGAACTCCCTAGTTCTTTGGCATCAACACAACATTTATCTGTATGGATATCATGTGCTTCACAAGCTGCTACGAACAAGAATTCAGTTCATTGTTCTTTCCCGACACACCCTCATGATTTCAATGACCATGCCATATGCATTATTAAGTTGCATCTTCCTTGTTATGCTTACCCTCCAAGTTCAGGTATCCCCTGCGCTGCTACACAATCCCTCGGGCGATCCATCATTTCCTAAGGTGTTCTTGCACAAGGAGAGCACTAACTTATTACCAAACTCCCACTGGCAATTTGTACCTGGTAGCAATCATAGGGTTCCAATGCCCTAACATTAGCCTTCTTCTCGAGTTTTCGGCTTCAATAGCCATCATCCATCTATATCACATGCATGCAGTCATCATGAGATATCATCATAACAATTTCAATTATTAATTCAAGCCTACTTCATAAGGAAATTCAAATGTCCCAATATGATATTCGTTCTCATAATATTTGGCTCTTGTAGTAGCAGGTGTCGGTTTTTCTTATGGGCTTACACCATTGCCATATACAAGACCTTTCTTCTTGCAATTTCCTCAACTTTCATTCAACCAAATAGATTGTCAGTTTCTTATGCACAATATACATTTTTCCACACATTTACAATATCTCATGAAATGATCTCAGAATTGTATCATACCAACAATTTAATCACTTCCATCTATTATGCATATTAAATGAAATGAAACTATAATTCCCTTTTGTTGACATGTTTTTTTTTTACCCATCAAATATAGTGATTTCGATGCATAATTAATCAAGGGAGGCCAAATTTTGAAATTTGGAAAGTGCCAGAGGACTGCCACCTATTGATCATGACACAACGAGTATTTTAGAATTCAAAATCAATTTATGATGTTGTAGTTCTTCAACGAGGCCAGCGGGGATGATTTATCTTTTCAACAATATAATAATAAAAATAATACCAAAAAGAAGGAAAGTTGTTGTGATCATCCTCTCATTGGATAGCCTTATGTGTCAGCTTCATCCAACATTTTACAGAATAAAAAATAGAGGTCATATGCCCGAGATATCACCATTTTTTCCCTTCCATTTTTGGAATGTTGACCAGGTGTTATTTTCATGCAGAGTTACTCTACTCTTGGATTACTTACCTTACCTCCTTTTTAATTAGCCTTTTTACCAAATTATTGCTTCTCCACCTCCTCCTTTACTTAGTCATTTTACATGAATGTGAAATGCGAGAGACCTCCCATCACCTCATCCATTGACATCCCTCAACCCGCATTTCCGCAATCCTCAAATTACACCCTCATTTCCATGTCATTCAAATTACACCTGCAATCCTCAAATTGCACCCGAATTTTATTATTTTTATCTTTATTATTCCTCATTACTATTTTTCCCTATCTCCCTGCATTTTATTATTTCTCATTTTATTTTTATTATTTTTATTTCTCCCCAATTTATTATTCCTCATTACTATTTTTCCCTATCTCCTTGCATTTTATTATTCCTCATTTTATTTTTATTATTTTTATTTCTCCCTACATTTCATTATTTTTATTTCTCCCCGCATTTCATTTTATTTTTATTATTTCCCCAATTTATCATTCCTCATTTTATTTTTATTATTTTTATTTCTCCCTACATTTCATTATTTTTATTTCTCCCCGCATTTCATTTTATTTTTATTATTTCCCATTCCCCCTGTACATTTTGTTATTTTTATTTTTATTATTCTTCATTGTTATCTTTATTTATTCCTCATTCCTTATTCTCTGCATTGACCAAACAACTAGTTTATTTTCCCTCATTTGGGATGCCTCTCAATAAAATCTCTAGCTATGACAACATGACACATGGAAACCCCTTGAAATTTGGACACATGGACACATGACAATGAAGTGGAGTTATCTTTGTGTAACACTTAAAAGTCATGGGTTGGACATAGATGACTGGGTCATGAGGTGGCAACCAAAAACTACACTATGCACAAGCTACGCAAGGTTCCATAGTTCTCTCTACTTCAAAAGCAAATAATATGTGATGCCATTTTGTTTATAAACATGATATGAGAACCTTCCTGCAATGCATGTGGGATGAATAGGGCAGATTTACAAATGAGGGGCCAATAATTCATGTGGAAGAATAGATCAACAATTGTTGAGTCCCTATCTTTCATAGGCCATAATTTTTTATCTCGATGTCCAAAGTGAGAAAACGAGAGCTCGTTGGAAAGCTAGAGTCGTGAAGAAAAACCCATAAATGGTTTCCATTGATAGTTATCATGCCCTAAAAATCAAAACATTGTTGTGACTATATTTGGCTTGGCAACAAATTATTTTTGAAAATGGTTATTAAAAGAAAATTTATGAACGCTTAAAGTGGGTCCTGGTTGGGGGGTATGAATAACTAAGTTTGCACTTACAAAGAGAATTTAATAATCATTGTTATTTTCATAATTGTAGCACCGTTATGTGAATATATTCAAGAATGGTCGAATGGTACATTAAAAGTAGTCACTAATCCACTGTAATCTTGAAGATCGAAGAAACAATTATGAGAGTTCTACTCGAGATGCTCCCTCTTGTTTAAAAAATGAAAGAGAATCCATGGGGGTTCTTCTCTAATATCATTTTTGTGAGTACAATCATTTGTCTAAAGCATTTCCCTCACATTTATTCTTTCTCAATCTGCAAATCCTCCAATCTTTTCATTCAGAATGTTTCTGTATACAAGACCGATTTCTGACTACTTCTTTTGTCTTCTAGGTTACCTATGCTTGATATATGGTCCATGGGAGCTTCATCCTAGCCCACTGGGTTGAATGCATTACCTATTTCTCGTTTAATTATCAGGAATATTATGTAGTGCCAAGTTGTTGCACACATTTTATTTGATATTGAACGGTCAATTTGTACTTATTTTTGAAATCCCACATAGAGCTAACTTGGGGATCATGACTTTTGTGGTTTTAGACTTCTATTTGAGCATGGAATCTAAAGAATGAGTTTCATTTACATCCCTATGATATGAAAGTTTCTAAATCTTTTAAAGTTCTCTGAAAGGACCATCTTTGCTTCTCTTTGTTTTGTCCATTTTGCTTTAGACGTATCATTGTGTCTCTCCATAATATGGAGATGGATATGATACAATATTATGAACTATTTTCTATCCTTATGATTTAAAAATTCTTTATTTTCAATATGTCCTTTGCATGTTTCACTCTGAGGCATTAGTGTGATGAATGATAAAACTATTGTTTATAAATTTGGACATAATTATTATCTGAGTGAGGAATAGAGGAGCACCACCTCTTTAAAAAAGAAGAGGGTATTTTTGAATCCACATAAAAGTACCCTTTAAGGTTGTCTCTTATACCTAACAGGAAGATAGATCAACACATGTATATGCATTATCTATCACACCAAACTTTTCATAATGCAAGCAAACATTATCAATAAATAAACCAATGTGCCAATACCCATGGTCACATCTACACAATGCATCCTTGCATTAACTCAGAATACCACATATCTATGTAATGTATTCCACCATGGTGAGTTGGAAGGTCTAGTTAACACCTTGACACATCATCTAAACTCTTTCCCATTTACTTTTTCAATCATCTGGATACCTTCATATTCTACCCATACACAACACTAAGAACATAATCCCTTAGTGCTCTTTAGTTTCGGCAAAGAGATTGTAGTCCAAAAATTAGTTGTACAAGGGAAGACCATTGACTCGCACTTGTACGACAACATAATCCTTCCATATCCAACCATAACATGGCCTCACACATGGCTATCTCTATTGGAATTCATTTATATAGAAGGAGTATGTCTTCTGACTTGACATGGTTATGATCTCATAACCAATATAACTTAATAGGCAATTAAATTTCATATAATTTCATTCAAGCATTAAACAACATTTGTATACTCAAGGCCCTCTACCTTTACCACATTTAGTAGAGTTTCATGCTCATAATATACATTATTCGAATATTGAAATTTAGTTAAGGGAGCTCTTACCTCAATTCCCTTCAACATTTATGCATCAGAAGCAACCCAAATGCATACCTTCATGGTTGTTATCAATTTACTTGATGCTACCTAATCAATTGGTATTTGTAGAAGATCACATGATTCCTTCACTAACCTCTTGATCAACATTATTGCCATCTTTATTTGTATTCGTACAGATGGATTTCATCTGCAATGACAATACCATCAACCTCTTCAACCATGCCATAAACATTTTCCCTGGATACATGGTTCCTCTTCAACCACGTTGTCAAATACCCACTACGGAAATAAAAAAATTTCGTCGAATTCTCGAGGATCAGAATCCTTGAAATACCTACGGGGGTCTAGCATAGGCTAGTTCCTTCCTTGTCCACCTCCATGTGATTGTGGGTCACGACCATAGGCTGAACAAGTATGGTGTCCTTTCGCTCTTCTCGACTTAGCGCTACCAGAGCGTCCAGTATTTCGACTCTGCAAACCCCAACACAACGAAGCGCCAAACCCCGAAAAGGATAGCGAGTACAAGTTTCCTATTTGGGTCTTGTCTTCGTGACCATGTTCCGTGACCATGCGCTTAAACCGACAAAGCCCTTACTGGCCTTTTGCGATTCAGGAAATCGTGATGTAGGACTTCTTCCTTTCCCATTCAAATCCCCGAAAACCACGAAGTCTCCCAAGTTTCCCTCCAAAGAGAGATCAACGACTGTAAGCCTCCCCTGATCCAATAGTTTGGATCCTTCTGGGATTTCGGTGTCTGGGGGTTTGAGATGAAATGATCCCAAAAATTCATGTCATGCAAATCTCCGAATTCTGATATGGGGATCCGTGTAGGAGATCAACGATCCTTGATAGTGTGGATCCAACGGTCCATGGGATTTCGAGACTTTCCTTGAACTCTGACCGCTCACCATGCGTCTCCCTCAATGGACGGTCCAGATTCCTTTGGGACTTCTCTTCTCTACTACAGAGCGCATCGGGGTTTCGGGTATTGGGATTTCACGATTTACGAAGGCAAGCTTTCTTGCCCTTTGGTTTCCCGAATGTTGAAACACCGAAATGTCGACCGGCAGCCACGTGTCCCTCCGATGGACGGTAGCAACCTTCAGCCAAGATCAATGGTCGTGATCCTTTCGGGATGATCAATGGTCACGATCGAATCCTGGCTTTCCTTAATCTCATTCACACCTCACGCTATTTCGGGGTTTCAGCGATCGGGATTTCAAGACTTGCGAAGACAAGGTTTCTTTCCCTTTGGTTTCCCAGGTGCCGAAACACCAAAGCGTTTACCAGCAGCCACGTGTACTCTATAGATGGACAGTCCAGGTGCTTCCATGGGTCATTGGGGTCTACAATCCTGATTTCTTCATTCCTTGCAAGGGTAAAAAGGGTCATGGCATTAATGCATGCGTCTCTTCCTCAAATCTAATGGTCATTACAGACCTTGGATCCTCCGAAAGGATCACGTTCGTGCATTGCTTGCAAAGGTGGAGAGGGGTCGAGGTACTATCATCCATGTTCCTTCCCCACATCTAACGGTTGTCATTCGACCTTGGATCCTCTGAAAGGATCTCGTCCGTTCATCGAGACTTAACCACATGCTACCATTTTGGGAGTTCGCAAGTCAGGATTTCGGGACTTGTGAGCACAAGGGGAATATGCCCTTTGGTATTTCGGGTACCGAAATGCCGAAGTGCCAAATAGGCTTCGATCAAGAATTAGCTCCCATGAGCTATGCCTTGGCCAATATGACCACTTCTCATAAGACCACAGTCTTATTCCATTCGGTACTTATCAATACGAGAGCCTGACCTCTTGTCAACGGGACTCTCGAATTCCCGACTTTTGAATCCCCGGAATGGGAAATCTTGCGACACGTATCCTCCCCAGATCGGACGGTCCAGATCTATTTCGAGATTTCCATCATGGAGTGTCCCGATCTCTTGTCATCAGGATTTCTGGAATCTCGAAATCCGAATCCCCGATACCGACTCCTCTTTCGGGACTTTCGCCCTTGTTCACGAGGGCTTAACCCTCATTTATCTCCTGACAGATCCAATGACTGATGGGTTTTCTAACTAAGATCTGACAGCTCAGATCTATCCCGTGTTGTGCACTCTCCCACTGCTTCCTGGACATGGAAAAACCAACAGTCCAGATACTCCCACAGACATTGGGGATCTATGGTCTCGATTTTCTTCGCTACTCACGAAGATAAAGGAAAAAGGGTTAAGGCATTTAACACCCTCATTTATTCCTCCAACCTAATGGTCATGAATGACTGCAGATCTTCTGACGGGATCTCGTCCGTCAATCGATACTTATCCCTACGCTATTATTCCAGGATTTCAAGAGGATCATTCTTCCTCGTACAGGGTTTCTAAGACTTGCGCCTTCCAATCCTTTTCCAGGTTCTTGGTGAGATTTCCAGGAAGGGTGTCTTTATGGAGAGATCTATTCTGGGTATTACTGGGGACAAATAAGGACATAAATTTCCCAAAAGCAGACTTGAAGTCCAAATTGATACAATATGCATATATATATATATATACACACACACAGACACAAATCTATCTATAACATAAGCCATACGTGGTCCTTCCAGTAAAAGCATGCAACCACCATTTCTGATCAAAACACTACACAGATAGTATTATACTCAAACCATTCACAAACTGCACAGACTATGAGCATAAATGTCAGAATATACATTTCAAGATGCAAGAACTAAAACACTTATCAAAAAAACACCAGAGGTGATGCAACTGTTGAGAGGGGTGCTTATTTCCACCCAACCGTAGGCTCAACGACTCCCAATGGATTTACCACTAGCCACCCCCGAGTTGAGACCATGATACTGCGAGACTGTGTCTCAGTTTGCCAGTGACCAAGAACGAGGGTTACTCTCCCTCTTCTCTGCTATCACTCACTCTGCATATCTCCAGAGTTCTTCCTCGTTCCTCCTCCCTCGTGTCTCCCCCTTCGCGCTTCTCCATCACGCCTTTTTCCTCTTGAGAGGTTGCGTGTGGCGTGATTTCCCTCGCACTGGTTAGGCCTGAGACTCCTACGTATGGGTGGTTCACTTCCCCCATCCCTCATTAATTCCATAGGAGCCATCTACCTACCAACCTGCGAGTAATTTATTTCAGGACAACAAGCCGCTCTTGGTTCTCCAGGCCAGTGACGTCCAAATACGATGTTGGTTTCGGTGGAAGTTAACGCCACCATTCCAGGTGCCTTCCACCACATTTCTTTAGCCATCGTGGTCTCTTTTTCAGCATATCCCCTCTCATCAGTCCTGCAATATATATTCATAATATTATTCACATTCATCGACCTTTTTCACAAGGTCCATTCACATCACACATTCACTTTTCTGAGTTTGCCACAATACTTGGCCAATATAGTTATTTTTACAAACTGGGGGAAACAGGGTGTTACAATTCCCTCCCCCTTAAAGGAACATCGTCCTCGATGTTCTATCTATCAACTTGGCATGCATGTACAGGTGTAAACAAAATTGGATATGCATGTTTCATGGCATCCTCCATTTCCCACGTAGCCTCATCTGGGCCAAAATGTTTCCACTGCACCTTGACCTGTGCTATGGTTCGGTTCCAGAGCAGGGTTTCCTTTCTGTCCAGTATGCATTGGGGTTCTGGTAGAAATTCTCCCTCTGATTCCACCTAAATCACAGACCAATCAATTATATGGTTAGCATCATGTACATATTTCTTCAATAATGAGACTGGAAAACATTATGTGCTTTGACTGTGGGAGGAAGCGCTAGCCTATAGGCTACAGGTCCCACTCTATCTAGAACCTCAAAGGGTCTACAATACCGAGGTGCTAACTTGGCACATGCTCCCATTTTCAGGGAACTTTTCTTGGGCCTAACTCTGATATATACATGATCTCTCGCTTTGAACTCCCTTGGGGTTCTCTTTTGGTCGCCATAACTTTTCTGTCAGTTTTGAGCGACCTTCAGGTTTTGTCTTATCTAAGTCACCTGCTGTTCCATTTCTTTCAACATGTCAGGTCCAAAAGAAATCTTGTTTACAGGATTACTCTAGCTGACTGGAGTGTTACACGGTCTACCATAGAGGACTTCAAAGGGACTCATCTTTAAGGATGCTTGGTAGTCGTTGTTGTAGGCGAATTCTACCAGTGGCATGTAGTCTTCCCACTTCTTGGGTTGATGCATTATATGCATTCTTAGCATGTCTTCAAGTATTTGGTTCACTCGTTCTGTCTATCCGTCGGTTTGAGGGTGATAGGCGGTGCTAAACAATAATTTGGTCTCTAAACCAGCCATCAGTGATTTCCAAAAGTTAGAAGTAAATTTAGTGTCTCTGTCAGACACGATCTCTTTCGACATACCATGCAGTCTGAATACCTCCTTCATGAACACCTGGGCGATATCGATTGCTTTGCAAGTTGATTTGATAGGGATAAAATGAGCAGACTTTCTCAATTTATCCACCACTACCATAATGGCATTGTTCTGTTTGGTCGTTGTTGGTAATCCAGTGATGAAATCCATGGAGACGGTTTCCCATTTCCATTCTGGGATTGGTAAAGGTTGCAATAATCTTGCTGGGTGTCGATGTTCTGCTTTAACCTGTTGGCACTCTATGCATTTGGCTAAGTACTCGGTTATGTCTTTCTTCAATCCAGGCCAATAAAATTGTTTCCTGGTGGCAGTGATCATCTTCTGGTATCCTGGATGACCAGAATAGTGTCTTCTATGTAGTTCATCCAGTATGAACCTCTTAAAGTCGTCACAAGATGGAATATAAAATTGGTTTCTGTAAGTGAGAAGACCTCCTTCGGTCATCTGGTAGCCTTCATATTTTACTCCGGCGGGTTCTTGCTGTAGGTACATGGTCATGGTCTAGACGAAGGGATCTGTTTCTTGTGCATTTCTGATTCTTTCCTTGACATCTGTCTCGTAGGTGCTCACCGTTGCCAGGTAAATTGTTTTCATACTTCTACTAAGGGCATCGACCACCCTATTTTCCTTTCCTTTAATGTGTTTGATTTCGAAATCAAACTCGCTAAGGAAATCCATCCACCTAGCTTGTCTAGCACTGAGCTTTGGTTGATCAAATAGGTATCGCAATCCACAATGATCTGTCATAAGTACAAATTTTCGTCCCAAGAGGTAATGCCTCCACATTTTCAAGGCATGCACTATGGTAGCCAGCTCTAGATCATGGGTCACATAGTTGACTTCATGCTCGTTCAATTTTTGGGATTCATAGTAGATCACACTTCCTTTTTGCATAAGGACTCCTCTGAGCCCTTCCTTACATGCATCTGTGCACATGAGGAAGTCAGCTTCTGGATCGGTGATCTTCAGCACGGGTGCATGGGTCAGTAGATGTTTCAGGGTTTGAAATCTTTCTTCACATTTCTATGTCCACAGGAATTTGTCCCCTTCTTCTGGAGGGCAGTGATTGGACAACCAATCTTGGAGAATCCTTTTATAAATCTCCTATAGTATCCTGCTAATCCCATAAAGGATCTGATATCTGAAACATCCTTTGGGGTAGGCCATTCCATGATAGACCTGATTTTGTCAGGGTCTACCACTACTCCTTCTTCGGAGAGAACATGGCCTAAGTAATGTATTTCCTTCTGGAAGAATTCACATTTGTTGAATTTGGCATAGAGCTGATGTTCTCAAAGCACTTGCAGCATAAGTCTAAGATGCTCTTCATGCTCTTTTTTGTTCTTGGAGTAAATTAATATATCGTCAATAAAAGAAAGCACAAATTTGTCTAGGAACTTGCTGAGTACATTGTTCATTAAGCACATAAAAGTGGCAGGGGCATTGGTAAACCCAAATGGCACCACCACAAGCTCATAGTGACCATACCTCATTCGGAAGGCAGTTTTATGGATGTCTTCACCCTTGATTCGGACTTGATGGTATCCCGAACTCAAATCAATCTTTGAGAAAATAGACACACCCCCCAATTGATCGAACAGGTCATCGATCCTGGGTAAGGGGTACTTGTTCTTTATGGTTACCTTATTGAGTTGCCTATAATCTATACACAGTCTAAGGGTATCGTCTTTCTTTTTCACGAACATGACTGGTGCTCCCCATGGAGACATGATGGGCCAAATATATCCCTTATCCATCATTTCTTTTAATTTCAACTTGAGTTCAACTAACTCGGGTGTGCTCATCCGGTAGGGTGTCCTAGACACCGGCACCGGTCCCGGTGCGAGTTCTATCGAGAAGTCTATGTCCCTTCTCGGAGGTAGACTTGGTATCTCTTCTGGAAACACATCTATGTATTCTCTCAAGGTAAGGTGATCTTCAAGGCTTGGTTTGTCACCTTCGATTGTTTTCAACACCTGTATTGCATATAGGGGACATCCCTTTCGACAATACTTTCTCATTTGCAGGGCTGATATTTGTCTCACCGAGACAAGTTTTCATATTACTTGAAGGGTTATTCTTCTCCCTTCTTTACTTACACACTCTAAGGTTTTATGGTAACAGTCTAGTCTGGCTTTATGGGTGGCTAGCCAGTCCATACCAATCAACAGATCATATGATCCCATGGGTAATATGTTAAGGATTTCTTGGGTGGGGAATTCACCCAACATTAATTGGCAGGCTGGTATGACCTTTGTTATCTTCCTTTTGGTGCCAGTGGCTAGTTGTACCAACCATGGATTGGTATGTTTTTGTGGTTGTAGTTTACACTTATCAACAACTTTAGGGGCTATATAACTCACATTTGAACCAGGATCAATTTAAATAGACAATAGATGGTTGGAAATCATACCTCCTATTTCCACTACTGAAGCTTGGTGGTCAGCTTGGTTATTATCCAAGGCGACATAAATTTGTGGCACACTCTTGGCCACATCATTGACTGTAGTAACTTCCTGAATGTTGTAAATCCTCCGACTATTCTGTTGTCGGTGTGGACAGTCTCTCAATAGATGTTCTTCCCTGCAACCCCAACATTTCAAAGGTTCTCTCTTTGGGTTATCAGTCTTCACTGATATGGGTCTAGAAGTTTTATTTCCGCTCAAGGAGGGAAAATTCTGCTGGTGCATACTCCGGGCTGGGAAGCTCATTCTTGGGTTCTTCTTATAGTTCTTAAATCCTGGGGATTTAATTCCCTTTTTCTGAAATCTTGAACTATTCTTTTGTTTTCATCCTTCACGAGGTTCTGCTCGATGCCCAAACTGTTCATGACAATATGTTGCCTTTCGAATAATGCCTTCTAGGGTCTTTTGCTCATCAAATTCAATTCTATTTCGATAGTCCTTAGGTAGTCCACTGATGAAGTGTTGCACCTTTTCCTTTTCTGCTTTCATATAAGGTACATACCTCAACAAATCGGGGAATTTGTTGACATATTCTTCTATAGTAAGTTGTCCCAGTTTGAGTTCATAAAACTCTTTAGTCTTTTCGTCAAAATATTTTTCCGACAGATACTTCTTCCAGAAGTACTTCTCAAACCATTCCCAAGACAGGTCCTCTTCGCGAACCCCTTTCACATTCTTAAGGTCTTCCCACCAAATGGAAGCTTTTCTGTTCAAGTTGAAGGTGGCCACTCGGGCCTTCATATTTTCTGAAAAGTCATGGACTCTGAAATACTTCTTTAGTCCAAGCAGCCAGGCCTTTTCTTCCTCTCCCTTCTTTATTTCACCATCGAAGGAGGGTGGTTTGGCCTTTCTGAATTCTTCAAATTTTCGACCTTTGTAAGACTTTTGCTTCTCCTATTTCCTTCGGGAATAGGAACTGGTTCTGCTGCTAGAAGAGCCCTCTGAATCGCCAGCTTCCTTCTCATAGGAATCATCTGACGCTTGTCCTTTACCTCTAGGGTGGACCTTTTTCAAGGTGCTCCTCTCAGTGTGGCCACTGATATGACCATGTTTGTGAGTTTCAGGTTCATGCTGCATTTGTCTTTGTAGATCAGATAAACTCTACAGTAAAACTGCGTTAATTTCTGTTTGCTTTTCTTGTTCTTTCGTCATCCTTTCATTGTCAGCCTTGCAGCTATGTAATTCGACCATGAGACTCCTCACAATCTCGGCTAGATCTGGAGGGGTCCCTACTGCCCTTCTTTCGTTAGACTCTTCATTTCTATTGTGGGAGCCCTCTCCCACCTCTTGGTGAGTCACCATTCTCAGCGTCTATAAATTCCCGTAGCTAATCGTCTGCTTGGGTGCAAAGACAAACACTGGTTGTTAGTCAATAGTTAGATACATTTTTATAACCAGTGCAAAATTCATAACTCTTTTGCATGCATACACAGTCGGGTTTCCATTTCAGACTTTGAACTTTTTGAATTAAGAGGGTTAAGATAGAGGGTTACTCCTTTTAGGAGTGTTTCGAATGGAGCTTCTACGCAACTCGTTCATGAGCCCAAGTAGGCCGAGTGTGGTAACCATGCTCTGATACCAATTTGTCAGATACCCACTATGGAAATCAAAAAATTTCGCCAAATTCTCGAGGATCAGAATCCTCGAAATACCTATGAGGGTCTAGCGTAGGCTAGTTCCTTCCTTGTCCACCTTCATGTGATAGTGGGTCACGACCACAGGTCAAACAAGTATGACATCCTTTCACTCTTCGCGACTTAGTGCTACCAGAGCGTCGAGTCTTTCAACTCTGCAAACCCCAACACAGCGAAGTGTCGAACCCCGGAAGGGCTAGCGAGTACAAGTTTCCTATTTGGGTCTTGTCCTCGTGACCACGCGCTTAAACCGGCAAAGCCCTTACCGACCTTTTGCGATTCGAGAAATCGCGATGCATGACTTCTTCCTTTCCCATTCAAATCCCCGAAAACCACAAAGTCTCCCAAGTTTTCCTCCAAAGGGAGATCAATGGCTGTAAGCCTCCCCTGATCTGACGGTTTGGATCCTTCCAGGATTTCGGTGTCCGGGGGTTTGAGATGCAACGATCCCAAAAATTCATGTCATGCAAATCTCTGAATTTTGGTATGGGGATCCGTGTAGGAGATCAACGATCCTTGATAGTGTGGATCCAATGGTCCACGAGATTTCTGTACTTTCCCTGAACTCTGACTGCTCACCATGCATCTCTCTCGATGGACGGTCCATATTCCTTCGAGACTTCTCTTCTCTACTACAGAGCGCATCGGGGTTTTGGGTATCGGGATTTCGCGATTTGCGAAGGCAAGGTTTCTTGCCCTTTGGTTTCCCGGATGCTGAAACGCTGAAACGTTGACCGGCAGCCACGTGTCCCTCCGATGGACGGCGACGACCTTCAGCCAAGATCAACAGTTGTGATCCTTTCAGGATGATCAACAGTCACGATCGAATCCTAGCTTTTCTTAATCTCATTAACACCTCACGTTATTTCGGGGTTTCAGCAATCGGGATTTCACGACTTGCGAAGACAAGGGTTCTTTCCCTTTGGTTTCCTGGGTGCCGAAACGTTGAAGCGTTTACCAGCAGCCACGTGTACTCTATAGATGGACGGTCCAGGTGCTTCCATGGGTCATGGGGGTCTATGGTCCTGATTTCTTCATTCCTTGCAAGGGTAAAAAGGGTCATGGCATTAATGCCTGCGTCTCTTCCTCAAATCTAACGGTCATTACAGACCTTGGCTCCTCCGAAAGGATCACGTTCGTGCATTGCTCTCAAAGGCGGAGAGGGGTCGAGGTACTATCGTCCATGTTCCTTCCCAACATCTAACGGTTGTCATTCAACCTTGGATCCTCCGAAAGGATCTCGTCCGTTCCTCGAGACTTAACTACACGCTGCCATTTCGGGAGTTCGCAAGTCAGGATTTCGGGACTTGCGAGCACAAGGGGAATATGCCCTTCTGTATTCCCGGTACTGAAATGCCGAAGTGTTGAACAAGCTTCGATAAACAATTAGCCCCCCTGAGCTATGCCTTGGCCAATATGACCACTTCTCATAGGACCACAGTCTTATTCCCTTCAGGACTTATCAATACAAGAGCCCGACCTCTTGTCAATGGGACTCTCGAATTCCCGACTTCCGAATCCCTGGAATGGGAAATCTTGCGACACATATCCTCCCTAGATCGGATGGTCTAGATCTATTTCGAGACTTCCACCATGGAGTGTCCCGATCTCTTGTCATCAGGATTTCTGGAATCCTGAAATCCGAATCCCCGATACCGACTCCTCTTTCAGGACTTTCGCCCTTGTTCACGAGGGCTTAACCCTCATGTATCTTCTGACAGATCCAACGACTGACGGGTTTTCTAACTAAGATCTGATGGCTCAAATCTGTCCCACGCTATGCACTCTCCCACTGCTTCTTGGACATGGAAAAACCAACGGTCCAGATACTCCCATGGACATTGGGGATCTACAGTCCCGATTTTCTTCGCTACTCACGAAGATAAAGGAAAAAGGGTTAAGGCATGTAACACCCTCGTTTCTTCCTCCAACCTAACGGTCATGAATGACCACAGATCTTTCGACGGGATCTCGTCCGTCGATCGATACTTATCTTTAAGCTACTATTCTGGGATTTCAAGAGGATCATTCTTCCTTGTACATGGTTTCTAAGACTTGTGCCTTCCAATCCTTTTCGAGGTTCTTGGTGAGATTTCTAGGAAGGGTGTCTCTATGGAGAGATCTATTCCGGGTATTATTGGGGATGAATAAGGACATAAATTTCCCAAAAGCATACTTGAAGTCCAAATTGATACAATATGCATATATATATACACAAATCTATCTATAACATACGCCATACGTGGTCCTTCCAGTAAAAGCATGCAACCACCATTTCTGATCAAAACACTACACAGACAGTCTTATACTCAAACCATTCACAAACTGCACAGACTATGAGCATAAATGTCAGAATATACATTTCAAGATGCAAGAAGTAAAACACTTATCAGAAAAACACCAGAGGTGATGCAACTGCTAAGAGGGGTGCTTGTTTCCACCCAACCGTAGGCTCAGCGACTCCCAACGGATTTACCACTAGCCACCCCCGAGCTGAGACCACGATATTGCGAGACTGCGTCTCAGTTTTCCAGTGACCGAGAATGAGGGTTACTCTCCCTCTTCTATGTTATCACTCACTCTGCATATCTCCAGAGTTCTTCCTCGTTCCTCCTCCCTCGCATCTCCCCCTTCGCGCTTCTCCATTGCGCCTTTTTCCTCTTGTGAGGTTGTGTATGGCGCGATTCCCCTCACACTGGTCAGGCCTGAGACTCCTACGGATGGGTGGTTCACTTCTCCCATCCCTCATTAATTCCTGAGGAGCCATCTACATACCAACCTGCGAGTAATTTATTTCGGGACAGCGAGCCACTCTTGGTTCTCCAGGCCAGTGAAGTCCAAATACGGTGTTGGTTTCGGTGGAAGTTAACGCCACCATTCCAGGTGCCTTCCACCACCTTTCTTCATCCATCATGGTCTCTTTTTCAGCATATCCCCTCTCATCAGTCCTACAATATATATTCATAATATTATTCACATTCATCGACCTTTTTCACAAGGTCCATTCACATCACACATTCACTTTTTTGAGTTTGCCACAATACTTGGCCAGTATAGTTATTTTTACAAACTAGGGGAAACAGGGTGTTACACACGCCATAAACATTTTTCCTGGATACATGGTTCATCATTAGTCATATTCAATTATCATAACATCATTATTGCACATATATAAAAACATACTACTCTTAGTCTACGAGCATGCCATGTGCATTTACAAGCATTCATTCATGCATTAATGAACATCAATATGCACCAAGCATTCAATCTCATCATGCATATTAATGCATATGAATCCTAGCTTCATCATATGTATCATGCATCATTTCCATTATGCACTCTAGTTGTTGTGAGGGAAATCCTCTTACGGACTAGCAAATAGGGTTATCTTATGCATGCAGATATGACCAAAAGAAATCTACTTTCTACCTTCGTCCCCTAACTTAAACCCCATTTCTTTTCAACAAATACATGGTTAGACCAACATACCTTGTTCCAGATGTTCGGTGTCAATCCTTCTTCCCGCTTGATCACTTGTTAGCAGTCCTCCTTTCAAAGCTGACTTGTATGCAAAACAAGCGACAAACTACACATGCATTTTACCTATAGACTAGTGGGTTAGAGATTCAAACATATATTTACTGTACTATGAAGAACTCATAAAGCGGGATGGGAAAAACATTTCTTTATTACTTTAAATGAATCAACTTACAAATGTCAAGACCGACCACTACTCCATGAATCCTGATTCTGGGCTCCTCTTCAAATGTCCTCCAACTTCTTTTCTTTGTATCTCTTCTTGCACAAGGATGGCTAAAGGGTTGGGACAATGGGAATATGCAATTGGGTAGAGTTTCTTTGCTATATTTTTCCTCCTCCAAATGGGACCCCTACCCCTTCTTTTATATGCTAGAAGGAGTTAGGTATTTGGACGAACCCTCGACCATGCATGGCCAGGAGTTTCAGTTAACTCACCCAAAGTTGTGTGTTCCGTCGGCAACTTTCCTTTTTTCATGCTTTTGTCGGTCCACGCGGGTTGTTTTAGGTCAGCTAGCGTGTACACACGTGCAGTAATGGAGTAGGGCATGTGGGCCCTTATAAAAGAGGTTTTTTAAAGAGTTGTTCAGTAGTGCTTTGGCAAAGAAGGGATCTGAGATGGCTTGATGCCAGGTAAGCATGTATGGTGCAATTTAGGGTTATAACACTAATGCATATTTGTGTTCAACTTATTGTGTTCCATGTAGCCATCCATGAATCCCTCTTGATTCTTTTGGCCCTGTGCACTATCATTCTGCTTATTTGTGCATTATTGTGTTCCATGTAGCCATCCATGAATCCCTCTCGATTCTTTTGGCCCTGTGCACTATCATTCTGCTTATTTGTGCATTGTTGTTCCTTGATCTGTACATCTTTCATCCAAGACCCACTTGGTCATATTGCAATTCCAACCAATATGTCGGATAGGTAACTACTTCCAATTAGGAAATCATGCCCAAATTTACTTTGCCAAAACCTTCCAACACCTTAGAATGAGGTAGTTTTATCATCACACTCTTCTTACTATTGCAGTATCCTCTCACCATATTACCCATTAACATTATGGCATCCCTTGCCATTTTCTCTAGTTATCCATTGGACTTTGTTCAATTTTAAAATACTTCTCTTCACTTCATTGAGTGACTCCCTATGGTGCCTTGTCTTGTCCACTCAGGACCAAAGAATTTCAGATGGAATATTTCCTTTCTCCATCGACACTCAAAAGAGAATGGAACTTCATTATTCCATCCCTTAATTTCCTTTCACCTTTATCCTACTTCCATTGTGCACTTTGATAACATAAGTGGCTTTCTTGCCCGAAGCACTTTTGGACAAAAGTAGCTAATTCATAGCTAGAAATTCTTTTCCATACATTCTTATGCTTGCATGTAGAGATGACTCACCCATCACATCAGTCATACATCACCTCTTGAGATCCTTGGTCTTTTTTCCAACAAGCTTTGCATCTATCAACACATCTCCACCTTCAAGGCTATAGAGTCTTACCTTGCCTTTTTGTGCCCGGTAATGACATTCTTCACCTATTGGCTTCATGTTTCTATGAGAATCCTAGTTGATATGCATTTGCAAGTCATTCAAACTTTGTAGCAACTGAATACTAATTTTTCTCTTCCCTTCATGAGTCCTTTATCCACTTTTCATTACGTACCCTATAGCTTTTCACTTCCCCTGACAAGTTCTTTATTGTCTTAGCCAACTCTACAAGCTATACCTTGCTTCCCTGTCCATTGGACCTTGAAATTATAATATGTAACAAAAACACACAATCTTCACTCATGCCACATGATCTTCTTGTTAGCAATAACTTGACACAACACGTTCTATTTGGATGTCCCATGTTCATCAACAAAACCCTGTTTTTCAAAGCTTATCCCATTTTTCCATTACTAGGCTATAACTCTCCCAAATGAGTCTTCATGCCACTACATAGACACCATTATGAGCATTTGTAGTCTTCCTTACTTGATACTCATATATGGCATGTACCTCTATCATATGGAAATGTTTTTCCAAAATTGACATTATTTGGAAAATCTTCATTTTGAATAATTGCATGGTTCACAAAGTTTATTTGCCATTTTTCCTACATATTTATAACAAAATCAATTGTTTTTTGAGATAGCATAAACCTTTTGTCATGTTTTCCTATGAATTACCTTTCCAATGGCTATAATCATGATCCAATCTAATTTTTGAGCTAAAATTTATGGCTTCCTGAAATCAATGGTTTCACCTTTTTTGCACCCGTTTCACTGGTACAATAAATCTCAGAGGCCAACTCCTGCCACTTGTAGAAAGAAATTCAACAAGAACAAAAAACACTTTTGTATTGGGTGCTAGTAGTATTCCTAATTGTTAATACACAAAAACTCTTAGATCTAGGATCTAAGGCTCCCTCTGACTTCTACATCAATCTTTGATTTCCAACTTTGTTTTTTTACATTTTTTCCAAACTTTAGAATTTTTAGTAGAAATTGGTTATCTCCCAAATGGAGAAAAACTAACAAAAACTTCCTTAAAAAAATTTGTCTAGATTAATGAGTAGATAAAATGTTTACCAAATAAATTTTTGTTGGTTTTGTGATTTGAGGTCCCTTTCCCTCCTCTGAAGATTTCAAAAATCCCCAAAAAGTGCTTGAGAATAGTGGATTTTGCTCTGCTTTGGAATCTCCACTCGAAAACCTTTTGAATTTTGTTTAAATCTCAACTAGGTATCTTCATGCCTATTTTTTGAGCTATCTATAAAATTTCACCTTATTCTGGGTCTTGATTATGGAACATGACCTAGATATTTAAAAACCACTATTTGAATTTTTGGGAAAATTGAAGCAGAAATATACAATGGCCCTCATTGACACTTTTGTATCCATCATCACTACAAAAATACCCTTTAAATTTCATTTGAATATGAGTTTTTCTGCTCCTATTATGGCCAAAACAAGTTTTTAGCTCCAAATTTGTTTTTGTAAACTTATCTATTTTCTCTTTCCCTTTAATATTATCTTTCTCCTCTTCTCTTCTTCTCTCTTTCTCTTCTCTTCTCTCTTTTCCTTGTATCAACTAGTCAAAATATTTCTTTCTCAACAATACACACTCCTTTATCAACAATCAAGGATCTTTCCCTCTCGTCGATACATGCCCTTTATTGACAATCAAAGATATTTCTCTCAGTGATACATGCCCTTTATCGATGATCAAAGATCTTTCTCTCTCGCCAATACACGTCCTTTATCAGTGATCAAATATCTTTCTCTCGTCGATACATACCCTCTATCGACGATCAAAGATATTTTCTCCTCGTTGGTGCTTCGATGCAAGACATCATTTCTTCGTCGACGTTTCGAAGCAAGATCTCCTTTCTTCGTCGATGTTTCGGTGCAAGATAGCCTTTCTCTGTTGACATTTCAACACGAGATCTCCTTTCTTTGTCGATGTTTTGGCGCAAGATCTCCTTTCTTCCTTGACGTTTTGGTCAAGATATCCTTTCTTCGTCATTGTTTCGATGCAAGATCTCCTTTCTCCGTCGACATTTTGGCACAATATCTCCTTTCTTTTCCTATTTCTTGGCGCACGATCTCCTTTCTTCCTCAATGTTTTGGCGCAAGATATTATTTCTTCACCAAAGTTTGGGCATAAGATCTTATTTCTTCATTGATGTTTTGACGCAAGATCTTCTTTCTTCGTCGATGTTTCGGTGCAAGATCTTCTTTCTTTGTTGATGTTTCAACACAAGATATTCTTTCTTCACCGACACGTTGGATGATGAAAGTCTTTTCTTTGTCAATACACCCTATATCATTCACAAAAGACTTTCATTCACCGACACTCTTTGTATTGTCCACCAAAAAAAATTCAACACTTAGTCATTTTCTGCATTTTCGATCTGGCGATGAACGCAACTATTGCAAAACTGAAAACTTTGCTTCATGGGCCAAATTCGACCCTCCAATCTACATTTGACCACTTAATCAACCAAGTTGACCATTTCTACAAGAAATCCCAACACAAATTGGAATTAGGGGAATTTCGACCCCATATCCTTTCTGTTGGGCGAACTCAATTTTTTCCCCAAACACCATGTGCAACTGCTATAGATTTTACCATTTTATCCTCCTAGACCGAAACCTATCTGTTGATTTCATATTCATGACATACCCATGTCAATTTTCCACTAAAATAGGCCTCAAAATTGGGGATTTTGCTCAATTCTGCAAATTTTCCCAACTAAAACATAGGTAGAAACTATATTTGTGTTGTAACAGACCCTTGCAAGCCAAGTGTTGCAACCTAAATTTTGATACCAATTGTAAAATACCCCTTATTGATAAAAATGGATTTAAATGCCTTAACAAAATAAAATTTAACAAGGATAGCATGCCCAAATTACTCATACAATTACACAACAAATAAAAAATGTGAATGTAGCCATTCAAGAAAACACAACATTCAATTAAAAATGTATACACATCAAACTAACATTATAAAACATACCAAAAACTTATCTTTCAATGGGTGAATTGACTGACTGCATACAAGGGACAATCCTCCTAGCCATAGGATTGTTGTTCCATTTCTCTAAAAAACAGGCCCTCTTGTCCATTGTCCATACACTCAACAACCCAATTCCCAAGTTACTAACTCCTGCAATAATTCTAATTCCGCCAACTCTCTTTTCCCTCAACCTGCACAACCCAAGGAATGGGATCCCCCTTCTCTACCACAAAGTCCCTTGGGCCTTCCCACTTCCCTCCAAGGGCTCCAGTGCGCATGGTCGACAATGTATCTCAGTTGGAGACTCTAGGAACTCTCAACTATAAATTGGAGTGCTCATAGTAGCCTTCTCAAGGCTCTTAAGTTATTTCTTCAACAGTAAAATGCACCACAGGCTCACATCTCGTTTTATAGGCACACAACCCACAATTTTAGCATAAGCTCGACCCTTTAATGGTTGTCTTCAAGCATACCATGGATGGTGCTCTTTCTATCAGCTAGCTTCCCCTTGTTGTCCCAAAAACCAACTTGTAAAATTTTCCCCAAAGAGGTACTTGAGTTTCCTTTTCTTCTCATGCAAGCTTGAATATCACTTTTCCCAAAAGTAGTTGTACACAACCCATGTTGTCATAAAATGGTGAGTTGACCTTTTCCACCTACCGATCTTACATCAATTTAATAGCTCTGTTGATATTTTAAAGGGGATAAACATTAATTTGAAAATGGTTGAATTAATAGAAATGGGTAACCCCTTGGACCCTCTTTTATCCCCCTCTCTTGTGGAATCATAGCCCCCCATCGTTATCATCCTCTCATATTGCAGCCAACGGTTGTTAGTTTTTATTAATCATTTTAATGTACAAAATACACAATTCGGCCCTTGACCATATTAATCAATACGATCTCTTTGACCCAAACATATCATCTCACCAACCTAAATCACATTTTCACATTTACATTGTAATTTGTGGGGATTACAATTGGGGATATTACAGATGATGCTAGTCAATGCACTACAATATATTGTTGGATCAGTCTCTTCCAATTCTAGATCTTACGATGGTTGTAGTTCTTCATATTCTTCCTCTACATTCTTTGTAGAATAATTTCCTCTCACCGCATTTATGCCCCTTATTGTACTTGATGTCACAATTGAAACATAGTCCCTTTTCTCTTCTTTCATCCATTTTCTAAGGTGTCAACCTTGTAGTTTTAGTAAGGTTAGGAGAGGGAACATGGTGCTCTCTATAGTTGTTAATGGCCACCCTTCTAGTATCCATGTTTTTACTTTCCTCTTTCCTTGCCACACTAAAATCATGATTGAGAGATTTAGATTCGAAGAGATGCACTTCATGTTCAATGCTCCCCTTAAAGTGCCCATAAAGAGATCTAACAAATTATCCTTTGGATTGTTCTTTACCCCAAGACTTTTGGAATTTCTAAATGTGCACTATAATTGGACCTCTTTGTTGGAGATTTATCAATTGACTAAAGAATGTGTTGCTCTTAATATCCCCATAGTGTTCTATCATTTCATCCATAAAAATGGATCAAGAGACAATATAATCCTTGTGGTTTTAAGATTTATGTAGTAGGAGTAGTTAGTAAGATTGCTTGGAGAATCCACAATATTCATTTTGAGTAGTCAACGTTTTGTTCACAAAATTTGTTGGTACCAAACAAATTGATTAGGTTCTAAATACAAGGATGCAAGAGTTACCTTTTGTGAAGTTGGAACTTGGGGTAGATAAAATAATTGCCCCATCTAGAATATCCATGTTATAGAATCTTTACCATCAAATTTTCTCATATCAATCTTGGGAATTAAGTAGTTCCTTGGTGTCGAGTTTAACCCATGATGATACAGATCTTGGAGTGATGAATAATCATGATTTTGGGTCTCAATATCTATGTTCTCCATACCATTAAAATATTTCCCATATGTGGTTGGGGTTTAACAATTTTATTCTCCCCACTTTCATGATTTTCTTGTGTCAGGATATCACCTTTAGGGAACCTCTCATTTAGAGTATGTAAGAGCATGGGTTCCATGGAATTTTGCAATTATTCCATCTCTTGATCCATTTCCCCTTTAAGTGATTCTTGCAAATGTACCAAATCAAACTTTTTCAACACTCTATCACCCATTTCATTAAATTGGTTTCTTGGTATGGATACATGGTACCCTAAGTCTTCACTTTCAAGAATCATGTATGAGTTCTCTAGAGGTTTAGTAGGAGTAAAACTTTTTGCAACCCCTTGCCATGTGAGAAAACAATAATACTCCTCTTTTTTCTCTGTATCAAAATTTTTTAATCACAAATAATAGATTTTCCAATCAAAATTTATGTTAATTTCAAGTTAACATACCTTTAAAAACCCTGGTTTGCAGATTATCTTGTTGGCTAACCTTTCTCCTCAAGAATATTTGGAATTTTGGCCACTTTGTTAGAAACGAGGATCACACAACAATACAATAAAAAAAATGCAAAAATAAAATATTGAATATACGCAATACAATAGAGACACAAATATACGTGGTTCACCCAATGTGGGCTACGTCCACCAGAGAAATTGCCAGTCCTTCCTTCAATATTATCCAACAAATGAAGGGATACAACCTACAACATGTCTGCAGTAAATTCCTCTTTGTTTCTCACAATATCCTCTCTCATAATACAATATTCACTCACATGTATCATCGCAATACAATTCCCTCGTCCATAAAATAAGGTTGCCTTCTAGGGAAAAAAATCCTAACATAACTTTTACCATCAAATTTGCAACCTAATGATGAATGGTTCAGATTGACTGCAAAATTACAATATTTTGCAAGGAAAATTTTCAAAAAAATCTCTTTGGGAGAGCTTCCCCCGACTCCTACTAAGGGGGGCTCCAAAAGATTGGCGTTGCCCCCCTTGGACCCCCTAGCGACAGATGTGGGGGAGAAATCGCCCCCACACCTCCTCGCCAGGACATGGGATCCAAACATGATTGAAACAAGATCTTTGAATCCAGAAGATAATCAAGCACCACAACCAACACACTCTAAGACTAAAATTTTCATCTATAGTAGTTTTAGATGTCTTCTTGGCAATGCCATAGGTTTGACCAAATTCTAATGTGCTAAGAGAAAGTTATGGTAACTTTCTGAAAAGTTATTGTTTTTGTCCATTTCACAAGAGAGAACTTGTACGCCAACCTCATTTTACAATGCACAAATGAGATGCTCACTAAAACTTGGTCTGCTTGGTATATATATGAGACAAAGGGTACAATTACAATTAAAGGGTCTAGCTGACCAATAAGGACAAGGCTAATATAATAATAAAAGTGTAATAACTCAATATCTAGGGCTTAACATTGGCTCTATATTTTTTTACCGATCTTTCTTCTCCTCCAACTATTTGTTATGTTTCTCCCTCTATTTCTCTTCTATGATTCCAACATCTTCCACACTAACTAGTATTCTCTCCTTAGGATCTTCTCGTATGATAATCACCTATGATTGATTTGCAACCGATCTTTCCTGAGGGCTTCTCTTATTTTTTACATATCTCTTGAAGGATAGATAGAATTTCTAGCAAAACCTTAGTAAATCCAAAAGACCATACATGATTAACTTAGAAAAATAAATTGGCTTAAAAACTAGCAAATTTCCCTTAAACCATTTGAATTAGACACCTTGCAAGTTTTACAGAATATTAACCTTGATATGAGCTACATGTTGAATTAAACAAGATGCATTCTTTGATTTTGATTGCAAACTCCTAATGCAGGTTTGAACTTGGGGAAAGAGGCTTGCATGAAAGGTCATATTCATTCCTCTGAAAGTTCGAATTGAAACTTTTAGAGGTTTGTTGCTTTAAGCATTACTTAATATAAACAAATTGTCAGATCATGATAATTACCCACCAAAACAAAATTTGTGGCATGTGCGATTACAAATCATACTCAATAATCATTTAATCACTCAATCTTGAAAGATGATGCTTTAATCATATGATGTTGGTAAGTCTCATTTGAAAATGCATGTATGAGTATAAACCACATGTATTTTTTAGATACTCAAATTCAACTTCATTAAATTTTCACTCAAGCGAACAATTTGAAATGATGGGAGATCAACAGTTTGTGATCAGAGCCGATGAGAAGAATTGGACCTTAACATTATTTTAGGTAAGGGTAGGCTCGATTTGAAGTTTGGGTTCAATAAAAAAATCATAGGTGAGAGTTCGCTTAGTGAGGGTTCGATTTAGAAGTTAGAAACAATTTCAAAATTGGGCCTATGCAACACCAAGTTTATGAATGGAAGTTTTGATCAATATTGAACTCTAATAAAGGTCTTGTATGTGTGCACAAATATCCTTGCAAAAAATGAAGCCAATTGAGAAATTGGGACCAAACAATGAATTGGGTAAAAGTTACAACACTTTAGTGATTTGAGGGCCTGATTTAGAGTTTCATCTTGATTTGCGCAAACAATTTTCGAAAGTGAATAATGAACAAGGCTCGAAAGAGGATAATGAAGAGAAGAAAATCGAACAAAATCCAAAATTTCATACAATTCATACAGTACAAATAACAACGATAGGGTCCAATCTAGAAATTCGAGTGAACCCCCAAATCCGAGTAAGGTGATAGTATATAGGTGCAAGGGAATCCCAATTTGGTGATTAGGGATGATTGAGAAATTAGGAACCATGGAGGTTATGACTTGATTGATTTTTGAAACAAGGAAGGAAAGTTCAAAGGCAAGAATATACATTCATTCAAATTAAAAGAAAACAAGCTAGAACAAAAAGGAAGAATTTGAAAAATGTATGAAGCGTATGATTTGAAGATCGAGGTTGATTCCAAAATTGAGACCCCTTCACACTAAAGTTAGTGTAAGAGGTCCATGATTTGGACATCGAGGCTGATTACCAAATCTGGGCATCTAAAGGTTCAAGGTGATAGAGAAAAACCAAACAAGAAGGAAGAATAAAAAAAATTGAACAAAGAAAAAGGTGAAGTAAAGTTTGATTTTAAAGTTGGGGTAAATTTCCAAATTGGGAGGATGACATAGAAAACAAAGTGAAGGAAGGATTGATTTGGAGATTGAGCCTGATTCGGAAATCAGGGGGCTATGAGAGTTTGAATAGAAAAGAAAATTAGGAAATGAAACTCAATAAAGGGAAGAAATCAATGTTGAAATAGGAAGAAGGCTAAAGAAAAGAGCTAAGTCAAAACCAAGCAAGTGAAGCTTAAAGGCATGTTTAACTTACCCATCTAATGAACCATGCAATAAGAAATCAAAGTCAATGTGTAAAAAGGAAGAAACATATCTAGATCAATAAAAATNAAGAAGGCTAAAGAAAAGAGCTAAGTCAAAACCAAGCAAGTGAAGCTTAAAGGCATGTTTAACTTACCCATCTAATGAACCATGCAATAAGAAATCAAAGTCAATGTGTAAAAAGGAAGAAACATATCTAGATCAATAAAAATTAAGGTGGGGCCCCAAGTTTTTTTCAAAACTTAGGGGGGTTGTTGTGGGCACTGTTGGAGTTTGAGTAGCTTCGGAAGATATTCTTATTATGTTTGACCAAGACAAAACACTAAAGAATATTATTATAGTATATTTGTTAATTCGACACTATTGCACCTTAGTAAAAGTCGACCCTATTGTGTCTTGACAAGCAAAATGTAAAATAGAAAGATAAAGTGTCAGGTCGACCCTAACCTAATTTTAGGCTCGCCAACTACTATTTATAAGGGAGGCTAGCGCCTCATTTGAACACACACATCACAACTTATGTGGCTAAGAAGAGAAGTGCACAAGTATTAAAGGAACACGCTACTGCAACTAGGAGGTGACGTTGTGGAGGTTCTTGGTCTACTTCTCAGTTATATCTTGGTTATGTTGTGCGCTACTCTTCCCTAGTCAAGGGTTTGAGGAGGATCTTCTTCTTTGTTAGTTCTCTCTTGGAGAGAGGCATTGCTCTTGGTTGGTGAATCTATATTGAGGAAGTTTGTTGGGTTTTCCTAGGGTAAATCTTGTGTATGATGTGGATGTTATTCTTTCAATGATTCTTTATATGCAGTTATTGTGTTAATTGTTTAAAAGTAAAAGAGCATTAATCTAGTTAATTGCTTAAGACAAAAATTCAACATGGTATCAGAGCGGCCCTGAAAGAAGGCATTTTCATAGCACATAAGAACTCGTTGGAGAAGCTAAGAGAATAGGAAGACTCCCCTAACCCTAGTGTGCCTCTCCCTATGGTTAGATTCTATGTTTGACGAAATTTTGTAAACCACAACTGGTGTAGCTGCATAAACCCTAGAAGGTGATGTCATCCACATTGTTGAAGGATGTTGGGCAAGGTGAGACCACTAGTGAACTCGCCTTAAGAGGGCACACATATCCCTCGGAGCAGAATTCCAAAATTCAAACTTTTAAAAATTAGGGTTTCCTCATAACTGCATAATTGAAGCTGGAACTGGTCAGATTGGCATAAAAATCTCTGGTAAGCACAAAACCTTTCTTTGAAATTTTTTATCTCTTTATTATATTATTTAAGCACAGGATGGCACCCAATACCTTGATGAAAAGATTGAAGGCACTGACAACTTCCGAGCATGGAAGTATAGAGTAATGTTTATTCTAGAAGAGAATGATCTAGGAGATTTTGTTAAAGAAGAAGTCCCAGAACTTGATGAAGATGAGGCCAAAGAAAAGTACAAGAAGAAGACTCGGGTGAAGAATATATGTTGTAACATCTAGTTGTATTTTGATCTGTTAAAGTTATGACTATCATACTAGCCATTGGTCAAAATTAAAGTCAAAGTATTAGGTTGATTAAGGTTGAGATTTCTGAGTTTACTTGCATTCCCTAACTCAGATTTTTGTAAAGAAAACATATTGTCTTAGTATAGGGGACATGTTGAAGAAAATACTTGTCATCTTGAGTGAAGGAGACTCGGAAGAAAAGCAAAAACACTCATTCTTGAGGACAAGACTCTAAGTTCTAGGTTTGATTGATTAAATTGATAAGATTCAAATTTGCACATATCAAATTTTATAATTTCTACACTACAAGTAAACACTATAGTTGTGATAACAATCTTTGAAAAGTTCTACTATTGTTAGATACAATGAATACTTGGTGGTATGTGAGCACCACTGATATAAATGATTATTGTAATTGTTTACTAGATATAAATAACATCTCCTCTAGGAGAAACTTTTGTTTTTGTTTCCAGGTTACCATGAAGGAATGATTGATCACAACATTATAAGAGTGTTGTTCTCATTTCTTATTATTGTATTTCTTATTTTTTGGCTCTTGTTCTAGGCAGGTCACAAGTGATAGCTCTAAAGGAGCTACTGTGACGATTGTTCTAGTTATTGTCTTTATTATTATTACAAAGAGTATTGTTCTTGTCTATTGTTTCTCCCTTGTTGTTCTTGTTCTGGGCAGGTCACAAGTTATAACTCTGAAGGGAGCCATAGTGAGAGTTGCAGGAGGAAACATATTAGATGGTCTCTAGTTTGAGACATGGAGCAGACTATCCAGATAAGTAGTTGTATACACAACCATTTACCAAAGAAGCAGAAGAGTTAGTAGAGCGAGAAGGGCCTACCCAAAATCATTACAGTAAAAACGAAGAGACCAATGTGGTCTTGTGTCACATTGCAGGATGCAAATATATATGACATTGATGAGCCATATCATGAGGAGCAGATGGCTCCACCAATAGTGAGGCGGGTGGCCCCACCAAGTACCATCTTAGAAGGAGCTAGAGTTCAGAGGGAGGAGCATCCTCCCCAGGACCATTTATAGGAGACTTCTGAAGAAATCAACTGTAATGTTCCCAAGCCAAATTTTTTGTTGGAAACACTAACTGTTCATTGTTTATCTATTGTTTGGTTATATGTTTACATGTTTACTCATAGAGTTGCGCATTAGGGTTTATATTATGAAGATTATAGCAATGAAGTAATAGATCTGAAGCATACACCATGAACAAGAAAAGATACAATAAGGAATGCCAATATAGAGCCAATAATGTTAGATATGACCTTTATTTAGATAGTAGATAGATCCTGTAACCAGAGATCTGCAGATCTGGAAGGAAAACACATTAATATCCAAAATTGGATAATAGTTGCTACAATAATAACCAAAACAGATGATAATAGCCTTCAAATGCACTCTGAAGAGAAGATACAAGCCTCCAAAGGCCAATAACTGCAAGAGAATACTGAGAAGATAGAATCATGGTCCAATGCAGTGCCAAACCCCTCAAACTAGTTGAGTTGTGCATTGTCCTGGTGGCTGAAGGCACCCTAGATTTCGACCCCCCTCTTCCTGTTCTCCAAATGACTCAAAACTCTCTCGGAATGTAGATCGGGCCACTAAAACCCTCCTGGCAAAGTCTCGGAATGAATGGTGAAGTTATGACCCTCCAAATGAGGAAACCCTCAACTGGTTTGCGCCCTCCTGGTTGATTGAAGCTCCAATATTTCAGCCTCACCTCTAGAGGCCTCCAACTGCTACAAAAATCACTGAGATGATAGATCGGGGCAATGCAACCCCACTGGTGAAGTCTCAAGATGAACTATGAAGATCTTGGCCACCAAATGATGAAAACCTCCTTCTGTAATGTGCCCCTCTCTTCTTCAACTTGTGCCAAGCTCTAGGAAATAATCTGCTGGGAAAACATCCTCCTGAATAAACTAGAAGTGATGCCTTGGACCATACAAATAATACCCAGATGTTCCTTTTCCCAAAAGCCTCCTCCTCACTTCATATCGAACTGATCTCGACAAGGTGGTGCACCCTCCTGTTGGAAACCCCCTTAGGTTGCACACTAGTACTCTCTTGTCAATAGATCTGACCTCCGTAACACTATAGAATGGTGTCGGAGGATTTTTACACCTTCGAGACCAAGCTTGGATCAAGGAAGGTGGAATCTTTCACCACCGAATTGATCTTTAGGGTTTTAGTCTCAAAACCCTCAAAATTGCTTGTGCTCAAGAGCCCAAATGCAAAATATGATAATAATCAAAAATGCCCTAGAAGTCCATCCTTCCTTTATTTTATACCCCCATTCTATTCTTCTGTTGAGTTAGTTAACCCCTAGGGTTAACTCCTAGTTTTTCTCTACAAGTTCTTTTCTTTCATTGAGTTACCTTTTTTCAGACAAAGTCAATTCAGTAATATAACGTTGTGCTTAGGCAGTGACTTCTGGTTGACTTTTCTCCCCATGATGCATGAGACTATAATGTAGTGGGGATAGCTAGACTACTGAGTCTCTCCAAACCTCTTCATCAAGAGATGGGGGACATTACAGTCTCCCCTGCTAGAAATTTCTTGCCCACACACAATTATGGACCTGTCTTCTGAATCATCTGTTCACCCTCCCAAGTGGCATCCTCTATGGGTAGATTCTTCTACTTGACCAAATATTTCTTGATGCTTCTTTTCCTTAACTTCTTCTCCCATACTTCTAATATCTCCTCTGGTACAAGTACCAATTGTCCTTCTTCATCCAAAGGTGGTAATTCCTCAATAGGAATGATGTCTTTACCAATGGCTCTATCAAGCAACACACATGGAAGACATTGTGTATTTTGTTTCCCTGTGGTAGATCAAGCTCATATGCCACGACCCCTACCTTCTTTTTGACCCTGTGTGGACCAAAAAATGAGGTTGTAGCTTCTTTGAGCCACTCTTCTTAATGGATGTTTGTTTGTACGGTTGAAGCCTCAAATAAACCAAATAACCAACCTCAAATGTGTGCTCCGCCCTATGCTTTTTTGCATGTACCTTATGTTGATTATGTGCCCTTTGTAGGTGGTCCTTTAGTTCTATGAGTATATCCTAATTCTGTTGAATCCAATCCTGAACCATGGGAGCCCTGTTGTTGCCAAAGACGATCTCCACAAATGAGAGGGGTTCATAACTGTATAAGGCTCTAAATGGTGGCATACCAATGGACATATGCTGGGTGGTGTTGTAGCAATACTCCCCCAAATGAATCCATTTAACCCATGCCTTTTGCTTCCCTGACACATAATTTCTGAGGTAGCCTTCAACCCATTTGTTGACTATCTTTGTTTGGCCATCTGTTTGAGGATGATAGTTGGTACTAGGTGTTAAGGCTGTACCTACCAACCTGAAGAGTTCCTGCCAAAATGTGCTCATAAATTGGTTGTCCCTGTCACTCACAATGGTTTTGGGTAAACCATGCAATCTGAAGACCTCTCGGAAGAACAAATCTACAACTTGTGTTGCACTGTAGTCTGTGGCAATGGAGAAAAAGTGCACAAACTTAGTCAACCTATCTACCACCATGAAAATGCAGTCTTTGCCCTGAGCCTTAGGAAATCCTGTGATGAAATCCATAGATATGCTTTCCCATTTGTGCTTCTGAATGGGAAGTGGTTGTAGTAATCTTGTTGGGTGAGTGTGTTCATCTTTGTTTACCTGAAAAGTGGTGCACTCCTTGATGTGGCACATCACATCTTCTTTCAAGCCCTTCCAAGCAAATCTCTCTCGTACCTACCTGTATGTCTTTATGAACCCTTGATGCCCTGCTACTGGTGAATCATGACATGCTTGTAGCACTTTGGCCTTAAAGCTTGACTTGGGGACCAAAATTCGACCCTTGTAGTATATGATGTCATCCATGATTCTAAAGTTGTCATCTTGTACATGTCCATCCATCAATTCACATGCAAATTTGTTCTTTGAGTATTCCACCAAAAGGTGGGCCTTCCAGTCCACTGAGATGTCGGTCATGGCATAAATTGATGGTCTTTTGGATAAGGCATCTTCCACCACTTTATTCTTCCCTTTGACAAACTCAATGTCAAAGTCATAAGCCTGTATTTTGCTCACCTATTTCTATTGTCTCTCATTTAAGTCCTTCTGATCCAGAAAGTACTTGAGGTTGTTGTGATCTGTCCTCACAACAAATTTTGCCCCAACCAAATATTGCCTGAACTTAGCCAATGCATGCATGATGGTTAGCATCTCTTTGTCATAGATGGTGTAGAGAAGCTCAAGACCCCTCAATTTTCGTCTTTCATAGACAATAGGGTGCCTATTATGCATAAGCACTGCTCCAATGCCTTCCCCTGAGGCATCACACTCCATTGTAAAGGGTTGTGTGAAATATGGTAACGCCAATATTGGACAAGTACTCATCACCTTCTTCATTTTTTCAAAGGTCAACTATGCTTCCGGACTCCACTTGAATGCCCCTTTTCTTGTCAAATCAGTCAAAGGTGCGCAAAGTTGAGAGAAGCCTTTGACAAACCTTCTGTAATAGCAACAAATGCCCATAAACCCCTTCAATTATGTGAGTGTCTTAGGTGTGGGCCAATCAAGTATGGCTTGCATCTTCTCTTGGTGTACCAGTACCCCCTTCACTCCAATGATGTGCCCTAAATAAATGACCTCTGTCATTCCAAACTCACATTTGGATTCCTTAGCATATAAAGATTGCTCCTCTGTGATAGCCAAAATATTCTCTACATGTTGAAGGTGCTCCTCCCAAGTTTTGTTATAGATCAACAAGTCATCAAAGAAGACTAAGATCAACTTCCTCAGTTGCTTGTTGAAAACATGATTCATGTAAGATTAGAAGGTGGTTGATGCATTAGTCAGCCCAAAAGGCATCACCAAGAACTCATAGTGTCCATAGTGACATCGAAAAGCAGTCTTGGGGACATCTTGCTCCCTCATCTTAATATGATGATAACCAGAGTGCAATTCAATCTTTGTGAAGTACACAGCCCCATGTATCTCATCCAATAGCTCATCAATCCTCGAGATGGGGTATCTATTCTTGATTGTCTTCTTATTTAAATCCCTATAGTCCATACACATGCGCATGGTCCCATCCTTCTTTTTCACCAATACTACTGAAGATGCAAAGGGGCTCGAACTTGGCCTAATGTGGCCCATGTCTAGTAGTTCTTTAATGGCCTTCTCAATTTCGTCTTTATATTTCTTGGGGTGCCTATAGGGAGTGGTGATGACAGGTTTCACACCCTCCTCCACTCTATGATGTGCTCAAACCCCCTATCTAGTGGTGCTCTTGGTGGTATGGGTTCAAAGACCTTGTTGTGCTTGTCAATGATTCTATGAATCTCTGGTGACTAGTGATTTTCCCCCTTTTTATCCACCATAACCGATATTCTACACTCTGCTGCATAGGCAATGTCTTCCCTCCTAAAGATGGCCTCCATGTGCTTTGTTGTCACCACTCTTGGTGTGTTGCCTGTCATGCCCCTGAGAACCACCTTTTTCCCATTTTCCTTTGTAAAAGACTTCTCCATGGTCTTGTAATTTGTAGTGATTGGCCCCAACGTACTAAGCCACTGAACTCCAAGGATGATGTTGGTGTCTGGAAGGTCCATAACATAGAAATCTTGTGCCAAATCATGCCTACCCAATGTAAGCTTCATTCCTGGAATGTATCCGTCACAGGACATAGTGTTCCCCCCTGCTACCTGCACACGAAATCCCTCAAATTCAACTATAGGTATGTGTCTCCTTTGCAGTAGGTCTGAATCAATGAAGTTGTGTGAAGCAACCCCATCGATGAGAACTGAAACCTTCTTCTCTTGTAGCACCCCTCTCATTTTGAAAGTGTTGAATTTAGGTACCTCGCCGATGGATGCTAGTGTTACCTTCTCATCTGTTGCAAGGCAATGACTTGCATCCTCCTCTTTTGCATTTTATGTGGGATCTGCCTCTATGTTTTGTAGATGGTCGAAACCTTCCTCCTCATCATCATCAGAGATCACCTCAATGTAGTGAGCCTTGCCCTTACCCATGCATTTGTGTGTTGGATCCCAAGGCTCTTTGTAGGTGAAGTACAACTATTTCCTTCTCAATTCCCTCCTAGTGGTCTCATCCATTCTACCTCTTCCTTGGTCAAACCCCCTTTGGTCTCTCCCCCCTTGGTTCATTGGAGGTCTTTAGTCTCTACCCCCATGGTTTAGAGGAGGTCTAGGGGCAAAAGTCGTCTTTGTTGCTGATCCCAAGTCCCTAGTCTTCCATAGAGAATCATGCAAGCTGGTAGGCTTAAAAGCCTTGACCCAACCCCTTAAGGGCTCCATCAACCCCTTTGTGAAGAGCATCATAAGTCTCGCTTGAGACACATCTTGCACCATAACTGCTATCCTCTGAAACTCTTCTATGTATACCTTTGGTGATCCTATCTGTCTAAGTTGGGTGAGTTCCCTAAAAGGTAGCTCTGGATCCCCCTGGTCAAACCTATCAATGAGCCTCTGTGTAAACTCTGTGTAAGTTGTGATTTTGATTGTGACCCAGTGTAGTTGACCCATGGTACCACCAATCATGAGATTTCCCCTCCAAGTACATGGTGGAAAACTTGATGGCATCCATCTCTCTCATGGGGTTAAGCTGTAGGTAGGTATCAAGTTTCTGCACCCATGCTTGCGCAATCACCTTGGAAGATCCATCAAAGTATGGGATTTCCATCTTGCCTACCCTGCGCTCCAATTCATATTTAGGCCTTTGATATTGTTTAGGCTTACCCCTGAACTTGATCCCACAATACTGATCCAGTGTGACTTGCCTCTAGAATCCTGCACTCAATGTGTGATATTCCCTGTCATACTACTCAAAATTTTCCTCAATTTCATCATCATAGTTGTGTTGTGGCTGGTTATCTAGGAATGTGGGTAGGTAGGGTCTAGGGGTGGCCCTACTATGTGTTGGCCTCTGAGGAACTCCTCCTCCATAACTCTGTCCCTCAGTGTGGTAGTGAGGGCTATGCTCCTAATGAGGTCTAGTACCCCCATGAGACCCATTGGCTTCCTTGTTTGCATAAATTTATGGTCCCTTCCCTGCATGGGTTATCTATAGTAGGAGTTGCGCAATATTCATCTGACTAATATTTATCTTTTCCAAGGTCTCTCTCATTTCAACTTGTCCCTTGCGCATGGTTTTTGGATTTTCCTGTAGATGATGTTCAAGTGCACTTTGTGTCCGAATTATGGAGTGTTGCAAATCCTTTGCAAAACCTGCTAGAATCTGTGCCTCACTGTCCTCACCTGAACCCTCCATCTCTGCCTCTGTTTCACCTGTTTGCTTTCTGCGTCTGCCCATGTAAATACCATTGAACCTTTGCATGTGCTAATCCCCACTGGCTGGGAGGATCAACGCTCTGATACCACTGTAATGTTCCCAAGCCAAATTTTTTTATGGAAACACAAACTGTTCATTGTTTATATGTTGTTTGGCTATATGTTTGCAAGTTTACTCATATAGTTGTGCATTAGGGTTTATATTATGAAGATTATAGAAATGAAGTGATAGATGTGAAGCATACACCATGAACAAGACAAGATACAATAAGGAATGCCAATATATAGTCAATAATGTCAGATATGACCTTTATTTATATAGTAGATAGATCTTGTAACCAGAGATCTGCAGATCTGGAAGGAAAACACAATAATATCCAAAATGGGATGATAACTGCTACAATAATAACCAACACAGATGATAATAGCCTTCAAATGCACTCTGAAGAGAAGATACAAGCCTCCAAAGGACAATAGCTGCAAGAGAAGACTGAGAAGATAGAATCCTGGTCCAATGCAGTGTCAAACCCCTCAAACTGGCTGAGTTGCGCACTGTCTTGGTGGCTGAAGACACCCTAGATTTCGGCCCTAGTCTTCCTATGCCCCAAATGACTCAAAACTCTCTCAGAATGTAGATCGGGCCACTAGAACCCTCCTAGAAAAGTCTCAGATTGAATGGTGAAGTTCTGACCCTCCAAATGAGCAAACCCTTAACTGCTTCATGCCCTCCTGGTTGACTGAAGCTCCAATATTTTGGCCTCACCTCTAGAGGCCTCCAATTGCTACAAAAATCACTAAGATGATAGATTGGGGCAATGCAACCCCACTGGTGAAGTCTCAAGATGAACTATGAAGATCTTGGCCACCAAATGATGAAAACCTCCTTCTGCAGTGCGCCTCTCTCTTCTCCAACTCGTGCCAATCTCTAAGAAATAATCTGTTGGGAAAACCTCCTCCTGAATAGACTAGAAGTGATGTCTTGGACCATACAAAGAATACCCGGATGTTCCTTTTCCCAAAATCCTCCTCCTCACTTCAGATCGAACTGATCTCCACAAGGTGGCGCGCCCTCCTGCTGGAAACTCCCTTAGGCTGCGCACTAGTACTCTCCTGTCAATAGATCTGACCTCTGTAACACTGTAGAATGGTGTGGGAGGATTGTTACACCTTTGGGACCAAGCTTGGATCAAGGAAGGTGGAATCTTTCACCACCGAGTTGATCTCTAGGGTTTTAGTCTCAAAACCCTCAAAACTGCTTGTGCTCAAGAGCCCAAATGCAAAATATCATAATAATCTAGAATGCCTTAGAAGTGCGCCCTTCCTTTCTTTTACACCCCTAGTCTATTCTTTTGTTGAGTTAGTTAACCCCTAGGGTTAACTCCTAGCTTTTCTCCACATGTTCTTTTCTTTCGTTGAGTTACCTTTTTTCACACAAAGTCAACTCAGTAATATAACATTGTGCTTAGGCAATGACTTCTGGTTGACTTTGTCCCCATGATGCATGAGACTATAGTCTAGTGGGGATAACTAGACTATTGAGTCTCTCCAAACCTCTTCATCAAGAGGCGGGGGACATTACATCAACACACACAGAGGGAGCAGATGGCTCCGAAGATTATATAGAATTAGAGGGAGTCAAGTTTCAAAGGGAGAATGAAGACTAAGAGTGAGTCTGATCTCAACGTGAGTCAATGGCGTAGAGACTTTCATTCAGAACGTATTCCTCCTCAGATCTAGATGGAAGAAAGAGACGTCCTCTAGGATTGACAGACAAATACCATGGGTTGAGGAGGCTAGAACGTAGCTTCAGATACTTCTAGGAGATGTGAGATCTCATGGGAGGATTCCCTTGCTTCAGTAGACCTTGTTTCAGTGACATAGAAGGAAGCCAGTCAAAAGGACTGGGATTTGGATTTTGCTTTGAGACCAGAAAGGAAGTCAGTGGTGACTTCCAAGATTTATCTACCAGATCAAGCATGTTGCAGATAACAATACAAAGCTTGACTTGTGGCTAAAAGATTCTCCCAGTAAGAAGATATTATGACGAGATACTTGCTCCAGTAGTCAGAAGAAGTATACTTAGAGTAGCCACAAGATACATGAGAAGGAATCTCATGTTTGCAGATTGAAGAAGGATTTGTACAAACCTAAGCAAACACCCAAAGCATGGTATGGTAGAATAGACAACTTCCTGATGAGCTTGGGCTTTACAAAGAGTAAAGAAGATTCCAATCTATACCTCAAGGATGTGGATGGTGGACTAGTGATATTACTATCATGACCTATTTCTAATAGGAGACAAGAAGCTCATCGTTGATAGTAAGAGGAATTTGCTGTAGAGTTTGAGATGAAGGACCTAGGCATGATGCATTACTTCTTAGGTCTAGAGATATGGCAGAGACCGGATGGGACTTTCCTTAACCAAGGAAAATATGCAATGGAGATCCTGAAGAGGTTCGGGATTTTGGATTGTAAGGCCATATCTACTCTGATGGTGGCTAACTTGAAGTTGTTATGTGATACAACTTCAGAGATAGTGGATGCCACCATATACGGGCAGATGATTGGTTCGTTGATGTACTTGACGAACATGAGACCAAATATATGTTTTGCGGTGAACACATTGAGTCAATATATGGTTGAGCCTAGACATGTTCACTTGATTGCGACAAACCATGTGATGAAGGGTACAAGATATATCTCGGATCGTCAGATAAGATTGCAGGGCTACACATATTCATATTGGGCAGGCATTGTCATAGACCAGAAGAGTACATCTGAATGTTGCTTCAGTTTGGGATCAGCTGTGATCTCGTGGCTTAGTAAGAAACAAACTTGTGTGGTGCTTAGTTCTACAGAGGCAGAGTATGTAGCAATGTGTTCAACTTCTGGTGAAGTAGCGTGGCTTCGGAAGTTGATTACATGATTGTTTGATCTCGAGTTGGAGGCGACCTGTATATTTTGTGACAAGTTGTTAGAGACAAGCTTGGTGTGGTCCAGAAGGATTTTCCCTCGTGAGGGGAAGTGATGCGTTCCCCAGTAGAGGGAAGTGATGTGTTCCCTAGTAGTGGGAAGTGATCCCCAGTAGAGGGAAGTGATGAAATCCCTAGTAATGGGAGCTACTCCAATGTAGATTGGTACTCCAATGTAGGCTAGTATGCTACCCCAGCGCAGGTTGGTACTCCAACGAAGGTTGGCATGGTACCCCAACGCAGGTTAGTACTCCAACGCGGGTTGGTATGCTACCCCAGCGTAGGTTGGTACTCCAACGCAGGCTGATTTGCTACCCCAGCACAGGTTGGTACTCCAACATAGGCTAGTATGCTACCCCAACGCAGGTTGATACTCCAATGCAGGCTAGTATGCTACCCCAACGTAGGTTGGTACTCCAACACAGGCTAGTATGTTACCCCAACACATGTTGGTATGCTACTCCAATGTAGGCCGGTATATTACTCCAACACAGGTTGGTATTCTACTCCAACGAAGGCTGGTATGCTACTCCAGTGAAAGTGCGTAACTTCCTATGACATATAGATCAATGATTGACAACAAGACAATCACCAGGTGTGCAGAAGCGAAGAAACAGTAATGATGATCGCGACGAGAAGAATACCTTCCTTGCTAAGATGGAGTGTTGCAGTTTGAGTAGCTTCGGAAGATATTCTTATTGTATTTGACAAAGATAAAACCCTAAAGAATATTATTATATTATATTTGTTAAGTTGACCCTATTGTGCCTTAGTAAAATTCGGCCCTATTGTGCCTTGACAAGCAAAATGTAAAATAGAAAGATAAACTGTCAGGTCGGCCCAGACCTAATTTTAGGCTGGCCAACTATTATTTATAAGGGAGGCTAGCGCCTCATTTGAACACACACAACACAAGTTCTATGGCTAAGAAGAGAATTGCACAAGTGTTAAAGGAACACATTGTTGTAGCTAGGAGGTGACGTTGTGGAGGTTCTTGGTCTACTTCTCAGTTATATCTCGGTTATGTGGTGCGCTACTCTTCCCTAGTCAAGGGTTTGAGGAGGATCTTCTTCTTTGTTAGTTCTCTCTTGGAGAGAGGCATTGCTCTTGGTTGGTGAATCTATATTGAGGAAGTTTGCTGGGTTTTTCCCCTAGAGGGTTTTCCCAGGGTAAATCTTGTGTATGATGTGGATGTTATTCTTTCAATGATTCTTTATATGCAGTTATTGTGCTAGTTGTTTAAAAGTAAAATAACACTAATCTAGTTAAAATGCTTAAGACGAAAATTCAACAAGCACAACACTAACTTAGGGGATAGAGGATAAGGATATCATCCCCCCTTTTGTTCTCAAGGTTTGCATGTTCAAACTAGTTGCTCCATTAGGCAGGGGATCTTTTGGTCTTCAACACATGAAATAAATATACATATTAAATTTTCCACACTTCCTTTTGTATCCTTCTAATGATCATTGCCAAAATATAGTCGTTTGAGATGGTAGAATAGTGCATGTATCTAATGATGATTGAGGAGTCTCCTATAATCAAGATGTTTCTTATTCCCGAGCTCGAATGATGAATCCTTAGTCCTTGGAAAAGAGCCAATGCATTAGCTTGAGTGTTGGTAGCTTCACCTAGACCCCATTCAAAGCTAGTTTCATGAATTCCCTTGGGATCCAATATGATCCCCCACGCACCTGCTGCCCTTGAGAAATCACATGTTTTTTATGCCATGATGTGTTTAGCTTCAAATAGTCTCAAATTTTTATTTCCCCTTGCTTGTTGAAGTTTTCTATGATTTCTTCCAACTTCTTAACTCCCCTTGTGTGATTTTCACTTAAAACCTCTTGTTGTTCATGATTGTCATTTTTGCCTAAATAAACTCAGTTTTCTAAGAGCCTTAAACTTTATTAAGTACAATGTTGATTGTGTAAGGAGTATCTCATACATGACATTGTTTTTCACTTTAGGATGTTCATTATTAGGTGCTTTTGTATGCATTCCAATTGCTTGCACCTACTTTTGGGTACACTTGAGCCCCAATCTTCACAATAGTACAAGGGCATTGGTGTTATAATAATAATAATAATAATAATCTATTTTTAAGGTCATGACCAAGCCACACCAAATTGGTGTATGAGACCTTCTTGTTTGTGGGACAAGGGACCCCCCTCCGCCCAACGATTTGACTGGTAAAGTCTACAGAGGTATACATACCCTACCCCCCTCTGGATTTGAACTTATGACCTCTTAAGAGTAAACACATGTTCTTAACCATTAGGCCCACTCAAGTATACATATTTGAAAAAGGGAATGCCACATCTTCCAATCCCATATCTTCGTTGACCTACATCTATTTTGGAGTAAAAAGAGAGCTTTCCACCCCCCCTCAAGTCTTTTCCTTGTGCATGTATCCCAACTCAACTTTTTATTGAAATCCAATGCCAAAAAATTGTAGTCTTGTGTTACTTCTAACAGTTCTCCACTAAAGTTAATTTGGAATAACCTCTTTTTTTTTTTACTTTGGAGCAAGAACCTTACTACCTTGATTTTCCCTATGTTCATGCACAACCCTACATTTCTACAAAAGGTTTGTAAAGCTCTAAAATGTGTTTGCATTGCTTTGGTCATGAGTATCACATCATTTTTGTAATGCAAGATTTTGATTATAATCCCTCCTATATTCAAGCTGCATCCCTCCCCAACACAACTCTTTATGGTTATCTAATTTTCTACTTTATCTCTCTTTAGAGACCAAAACATGTGAGAGAGTGAACAACCTTGCTTTACTCAAATATCACTATCAAGGCAATCCTGTGTTGATTCTAATTTTGGCCTTTATTAACAAGGTTAGATGATGTATCGCTACTAACCAACTTTTTGGAAGCCCATTCTATACATACAAGGCATCAATCCTAAGGTTCATAGCTCAAACCATATCCTCAAAACCCTACTTCCCTTAAACCCTAGCAATGACAAAACACCAATTCACACCAATTCCCGCTTTTCCGGATTCCCTTTTCTCTTATAACCTAACGGCGAAAACCCCACAACAACTACTTGCAAATGCAGGCCATGGCTTTGTGTGCGTACTGTTTTGGAAGGTTTTGAGGGCCGTGGAGTCCAGATTTTGGTGCAGGACTGGCCTCTATCAGGCGAGCATTTTCAACAATCCAACTGCGCTCTCAACAATATGGACTCCTCTACCGTCAAAATCTTCCAAAATGGTAAGAGCTCTTCTCGTTCTCAAGAACTCATTTTCATCCATTAATTCTACTCGACGGATGGATCGGCCACACTTTAAATGCCCGCAACACTTCAAATCCCGGTGGGAACTCAAACATCCTCAAGCGAGGACGGAAGCCCTGAACTACAAACCCTAAACAGCGAAGAAGAGGAAGTCACCTTGCTGAATTGAACAAAACTGGGAAAAGACCAGGAAAAAGCCCTAACTCAATTGGTTGTTCAGTTAACTCCGCGGCTGGCAATGATGGTATTGGATAAACCTTCTCCCCAAGTTCGATTCTGAGGTTTCTTCAATGGGCCAAAACACAACCAGAGTTTGAATATGACAGCTCAACTTATGACAACAGAGTTTGAATATGTGTTTAGATGGATAAATCCCTTAAATTTTTTTTTTGAAGCTTTTTTAATTAAAAAAAAATTTCATTTCAAGGAATTTGATTCTTCTACAACTAATGGTAGATCTGAAGTTAAGATAAATCTATGCTGGTTTTTTTGTATATAGTTTTAATGGTAAGAATATGAAAGGTCACAGGTTCAAATTCAGAGGAGGTAGGGTATGTACACCTTGATAGGCGAGGAGATTCCTTGAATTCCTTGTCCCACCAATAATCTTATACATCAATTTAGTGTCTCACTTAAATGTGACCTTAAAATTAGATTATATATCAATTCTATGTTAAACACTAAATGAGTTACACATCTTTGTCCTACTAAGTTGTAAAAATCGCACTGTATATACCATTAAATACACCTCTATATGCTTATTGTTTACCCTATCATATTCAATATTACTTTAAGTGCACTTTATAATTGGAAACAAGTTGCACAGGCAGTTGCAGTTACATAGAATATAATGATTCATGTTGCTTGTAACTTAGTGCGAATCCAAAGTGCGCTTAAGCTCTTTGATAGATTGAAAGAAGTGATCACGACTTTGTATATTACTTCCAGGCATATTTTTGATGGACTCTTCCAAATCAGAGTGTTTGACGGAGCATATTCATTCTTGATTCAGCACAGTTGAAAGGATCTCAAACTGGAAGACTTTGTATATTACTTCCAGGTATATTCTTGATAGACTCTTCCAAATCAGAGTGTTTGACGGAGCATATTCATTCTTGATTCAGCACAGGTGAAAGGATCTCAAACTGGATTCTAGTAACTATAAATACTTGATTAGGGTCTGTAGCAATTCAAGCCAAGAACAAGGAGCACACAATCTCATGATAAGAATGAAAGCTAAGGGATTTGATTGATGCTTGTTGGATGGAACTGCCATATCTATGCATGTCAAAAGGCCTTTGTCTTTTGTTGGATATAGAAGAGGGGGAGATTTTAGAGCATATTAGCCAAAGGAAGGGAAGGGATGGAAATTTTATAGTTATAGAAGCCGTGAAGAAGCCACAATATAGTCTAGGCTTGGTTGTGGTTGCTATCTACTCATTGATGTGTGTAAAGAATTTAATTCCCTCTCTAGAAAAAGTGCATTATGTGTTGAGTGGATTTTGTGTGAGCACGCCCTTAAATATCAAGAACTTTCCTGCAACTAAGCAATTTTTGATATATCCATGTGCTATCTGGTTTCTTCAATGGGCCAAAACACAACCAGAGTTTGAATATGACAGCTCAACTTATGACAACAGAGTTTGAATATGACAGCTCAACTTATGACAAAACTGACGAAACCAACAGAAATGGAAGCTAGTGGCTGCTAGAGGAGAAATATGTCGAAAGGGTATAAAAACATGGAAGCAACTCTAACTCATATGGGTTTTCAGGCGACTCTTCAACTAGTGAATATGGTATTGGATAAAACAAGTTCCACAACCAGTAAATGGGCCAAACTACAACCAGTGTTCAAACACGACATTTTCCAACTTCTGATAGGCTTGCCAATATTCTTGGTGAGCAACTGAGCAACTAAGTATTCAGTAGTGGTGCATTTAATGCTATATAGTCGATATATGCACCATCTAATGTGGAAGTGTTGCATATTTGACCATATACCTTGAAATATATATTATTAAATGCACTGCCGCGTGTTGCATATTTGACCATATACCTTAAAATATATATTATTAAATGCATTAATGCTTTTTTGTTTATTGTTTTTCTGTATTGCTAGCGGTCTATCTAACGGAATATGTTTTGTTTTTTTGGTTTAGTGTGGATTCATTTTATTTCGGATTTATTATGTGTTTAGATGTATCAAATTTTTATTTCGGATTTATTATGTGTTTAGATGGATCAAATCCCTTAAGATGTAAATTTTTCTTGAAGCTTTTTTAATTAAAACAAAATTTCATTTCAAAGAATTTGATTCTTCTACAACTAATGGTAGATCTGAAGTTAAGATAAATCTATGTTGGTTTTTTTGTATATAGTTTTAATGGTAAGAATATGAAAGGTCACAGGTTCAAATTCAGAGGAGGTAGGGTATGTACACCTTGATAAGCGAGGAGATTCCTTAAGTTCCTTGTCCCACCAATAATCTTATACATCAATTTAGTGTCTCACTTAAATGTGACCTTAAAATTAAATTATATATCAATTCTATGTTAAACACTAAATGAATTACACATCTTTCTCCTACTAAGTTGTAGAAATCACACTGTATATACCATTAAATACACCTCTATATGCTTATTGTTTACACTATCATATTGCATATTACGTTAAGTGCACTTTGTAATTGGAAACAAGTTGCACAGGCAGTCGAATTTTTTGAGAGAATGGTTAATACGGGTTGCAAGCCAAATGCAGTTACATAGAATATAATGATTCATGTTGCTTGTAACTTAGTGCGAATCCAAAGTGCGCTTAAGTTTTTTGATAGATTGAAAGAAGGGATCACGACTTTGTATATTACTTCCAGGCATATTCTTGATGGACTCTTCCAAATCAGAGTGTTTGACGGAGCATATTCATTCTTGATTCAGCACAGTTGAAAGGATCTCAAACTGGAAGACTTTGTATATTATTTCCAGGCATATTCTTGATGGACTCTTCCAAATCAAAGTGTTTGACGGAGCATATTCATTCTTGATTCAGCACAGGTGAAAGGATCTCAAACTGGATTCTAGTAACTATAAATACTTGATTAGGGTCTGTAGCAATTCAAGCCAAGAGCAAGGAGCACACAATCTCATGATAAGAATGAAAACTAAGGGATTTGATTGATGCTTGTTGGATGAAACTGCCATATCTATGCATGTCAAAAGGGCTTTGTCTTTTGTTGGGTATAGATGAGGGGGAGATTTTATAGCATATGCATGTCAAAAGGGCTTTGTCTTTTGTTGGGTATAGATGAGGGGGAGATTTTATAGCATATAGATTAGGGGAGATTTTATAGCATATAGATTAGGGGAGATTTTATAGCATATTAGCCAAAGGAAAGGAAGGGATGGAAATTTTATAGTTATAGAAACCGTGAAGAAGCCACAATATAGTCTAGGCTTGGTTGTGGTTGCTATCTACTCATTGATGTGTGTAAAGAATTTAGTTCCCTCTTTAGAAAAAGTGTTTTATGTGTTGAGTGGTTTTTGTGTGAGCGCGCCCTTAAATATCAAGAACTTTTCTGCAAGTGATCACTTGTTTTGCAACTAAGCAATTTTCGATATATCCATGTGCTATCTGGTTTTTCTTGAATGCCAAATGTAAAGTTTTGGTTTTCTTTAGGTTTTTTTACTGACAAAATGTAAAATATCTGTTTTTATAATAACAACATGTAAAATACTGTAGATTTCCTTCATTGTTGTTGAATTTCTGCGGACAAAATGTAAATTAAGTTGTTAGTATAGCTTCCGGCAGGTCTTTGTTTCTGCTCTCTGGATTTGCATAAAGAGGGTTTAGAGAGTAATAAGATGCATCTGGTAAGTTTTCCACTAACTTGGCCAGGGAAACATTTGTTGGGTCTTAGTTGTTGCCTTTTTCTGGTTATAAATTTGGTGATTCAAAATTTTCATGTTCATTTTGTTGTACGCAGGTTAACATATAAAATATGAAACGACATAATATTATAGAGTATTAGATTGATTTTTCAATACGCAATGAAACGCTAATCTGAAATAAACTACATGCAAAAGGCAAAGATTATGGGACTATGACTGCCTGCTGGTTTCTATTTCTCTGGAAAAATTGGTTGGATATTATTTTATATGGTTATCTACTCACTCTTCTATTTGCTACTATATTTTCTCATTTCATCGTCCCCTTCGGTGCTAGTGATCTGTTACTTTTTCCATGTTTTTTTCTTAATATTCAAGGGCCTTTTCTTTTGCTTAGTCTCAATTTTTATTCTCGATCTTGTTCCACAAAGAATCATGGATCAGTTTTTATGTTTTCAAGCGGAATAAAATAAAATAATGAATCTGTGGTTAAAAATTTGAACAATTTAATTTTTCTAAACATTGTTTTGACAAATTTGACAAAGTGTCTGCCTCTTTATAATAAGACAATTTAGTTTTTCTCAACATTGTTTTGACAAAGTGTTGCCTCTTTATAATAAGCTCAGTTTGTACACGTTCTTTATTTTTCTAATATCATAAGAGGTGAATTTCTACAATTTAGTTAATGATAAATAATATAATAAATTTATATAACTAATATATTATATTTTTGGTTTTTTTTAAATAGGAAAGAAAAGTATAGTATGATTTTTTTTGAAAAAGTTCTTAATTTTATTTATAATAAATTAAATTACATTGTCATATGTTTTATGTCATTCAAAAAAGTGCTTTGTAATGTAATTGAGTATAACAACTTTACATACATGTCTTACATATCATAGAGTTAAATAAAAAAAGAAAGGTTGTTTCTCGACTTAAGAGTTAAATAAAAAATGAAAGGTTGCTCCTTGACTTAAAAAGACATAGATTACATCTTTCAAAAGTAAAATATGAAAACTGTTCACTATTACAAAACCATGAGTTGTATTAACAACAAAATATGATTGTTCATGGTTTAAGAGACAAAAAGTCATCATTGTAAAGATCAGAGTTCACTGTAGATATTCTATAGTCAAGGTGCATGAGGGAAATCATTTGTATGCCCATCCCAAAGGATGAAAATGGTCTAAGAACTCCACTCCAGCCTCAAAGCCTCTTTTGAAAGGCCATTAGCTACCTTGTTCTTGTCCTTACATATACGAGACAAAGAAATGTGTGAAAATGATGTCATTTGTTGTTGGATATCATCAAAAAGTAGTTGTAAAGTAAAATTTCTGAGTGATACTTCATTTCATAACCACTAAAAAACTAGTAGAGAATCCCCCAAAATATGTTACTGTGTAGCACCATATTCTTGAGCCAGTTGTAATGTTAATTTGAGAGCCATCAGTTCATGGTAATTGTTAGTTTTGTGCCCTATCCCAGCTTTGAAGGCTATACTGTGATTTGATGAGAGATTGTGTGCCCTATCCCAGCGTTTAAGGCTATATTGTGATTTGATGAGAGATACAAGATCTCCCTTGAACCCCCTTTTGGGGGATGCTATCAAGAGGCACCATTAAAGTAAGTCCAATGGATGTCTTTATTGACGGCTTATTCTTTTGACCCTGGTTTTGCATTTTTTTGGTTTTTCCTTTGCTTGTGGATATGCATTTAATATATTCAAAGATTGGATTGCAAATAACTTAAGAGTTCTTTCAAGCCACATTCACCAAGCTATATTAAGTGGAAGAACTTTGATCTTCTTTGATGTAGTATGGTCTTTTATAATATTTATAAAAAAAGATTAATATGCTATATATTAATCTTTTTTAATTGAGAATATGATACTATTTTATATTTATAAAATAGGAGACAATTGAACATTAATCTTTAATGAATCCGTGAACTTTTTTAATTGAGAATATGAGACTATTTTATATTTATAAAATAGGAGACAATTGAACATTAATCTTTAATGAATCCGTGAATCCATTAACAAAATGAAAAACCAAATTTGACAATTACTTTTAAGACTAATTTAAGTTTATGTATTGTTTTCAAATAATTTTGAAAATGTAAATTATGTTGATCTAATGTATCATTTAATTATCAATTGCAAATTGTAAAAATTAAACTTAGAATAGGTGATATAAATCTTACTTATATAAATACTTTGTGCCTTAACAAATAGCACATCCTGCTAGTAGTAGTAAGTTTTTGGTAGTGCAAATACTTTGTGCCTTAACAAGTAGCACATTCTCCTAGTAGTAGTAACCCTTTAGGGTTGCGAGGCCAAAGCAACAATATGTCAAAAAAATAATAATTAGAACACAACAATTTTAAATTATAACATGCAACATTTCATGTGAATCTTTATTAGTAGAAACAAAAACAAATAAGAACATTAATAATAATAACAATAATCTAATTTTAAGGTCACGGTCAAGCCAAACACCAAATTGGTTAATGAGACCCTCTTCTTTCTAGGACAAGGGATCCCCTTTGCCAAGTGATTTCACTTGTAAAGTCTACGGAGGTATACATACCCTACCCCCTCTGGATTTGAACTTGTGACCTCTTAGGAGGAAACACATGTTCTTAACCACTAGGCCCACTCATTTCTCTCCCATTCTTTCTTCAACTAAGAAAATGACATATACATTACAAAGAAAAATAATGACCTAATTAGAGTGTTGATTGTCGTTACATCATTGGATTAAGAACCCTACAATTAACATTACAATTCATTGTTTAATTCAAATAATTTATGATAATACAAATTTAGTAAAATAAACATTTACACATGAAATACTAGCTAGTACTCTCTGTGTGGGCTAATCTTTGATAATATTGTTATTAGTCTTATTGCCTACACTTCAATATTTTTCCAAGGTTTTTTTGCACTTTACTTTTATGTAGAGTTGGTTGTACTTGTTTTTTGAATTAAAAAAATATTTTGACTATTAAGAATAACAAATATGTTTGGATTGCTTTTATACCAAAAAAAGGGTGGCAAACAAAACCACCATAACTTATAGCAAAACTCAAAATTGGGTTGTTTGATTACCAAAATGCCCATGTTTTAGTTGCCACCAAACAAAGTATACATTTGAAGAAACAATCCTTAAAACATAGAAGCAAACACATGGCCCTTGGCTGAAGAATAAGCGCATATGCATTACATTGTAGCAAGGAGGAGCCCATTAGGGAGTGGGATCATAATGATCGTTGGGCTTTGACCCTCAACCGTTGTTAGTAGGTTCAACTTCAATAACAATTAGGTACCAATTTTTGTTGCCAGGCTCAAGTGGTTTCTTAGTTTCCAAGATAATGGGTGCCAAGGTCAAAAACTTGTCATTTTGCCTTGCAAGAGGGGGCAAACATTGTGCCTTCTTTCTCTTCACTCCTTGACTACATGAGCAAACTAGTGACATGGTTGAGCATATGATCTCCAAGATTGTTAGGATTAAGCATGATGGACAAGGGAGGTGCTAAGTGGCACCATTCTCATGTTGTTGGCAATTCTTTCCTAAAATTCTAATCATTGTTGCAACTGGGTGTAATACCCAAGGCCGAGCCCCTGTGAAATGTAATGATGTTGTAGGCTAGTGAGCCAAGTAATTATAAGATGGTAGGCTTATGTGTTTATTAGGCCAAAGAGCCTAGATGCTAAGGTCAGTGGGCCTGATTTTGTATATGTAATTATGCAAATTATTAATAAAATACATCGCTGTGTGTAGACCGACCACGAAGAAAGAGTTATGGGGGACTAAGCTCCACTGGGTAGGTAAAGGAATGGGCCTGAGAGGCTAAGCTTGAGGGCTTTATCTAAGGGAATATTATAATGTATTCCTGAAAAGTACTAAAGTTGGGAAAATAAACCTAGTTATCCTAAGTTCCTTTGAGGAGGAACAAACTCCAAGTGGAGAGGAGCGTGCTCCTAGAGAGCTAAGTGTCACCCAGGACACATGTAGATTTGTGGGAAGTTCCACCTTTGTTGGGGTTCACGAACCATTCTGGCCACCTTCCTGAGTAGTTTGCTCTCACCATTGCAACTCATTCTGCAAGTTGACCATTCTCACCGTTTTCCTTGCTCGCTCTCAACATTCTAACCAGTCTGGCCCTTTAGTTTCCCATGAGTTCATCCTCAGCATGCTGACCATCCCTTGGGCAGTTCACGCACGCACTGAATAAGTACGCAGCCAGAGTTATTTTCGCCTTGGTGAACCTCTGTAAATTGATGAGTTGTCCCATTGCCTTACCTGATTTTTGGTGGTTGTGGATTGAAGAGGCGCGTTATTAGGCCCGTGGTTGAAGAAGCAGGTTGTCAGGCCTGTGAGCAACTCTCTCCAGGTGAGAGAGTTTGCTGAGAAGTGATTTCTCTTGGAGGGAGTCCAGTACCAACTATAGAGCTCTGAAAATTTCTGATCCGACCTGTTGCTGAAGCCCTAGAAGGGAAGTGGAGCAACCGATGGACTATGGAACAATGAAGGTGCATATTCCTGGGGTGGGACAGGCATGTGGGGAATGAGAGTCCGTGAGTAGTGGGCGTAAGTAGGCTCCTTGGAGAGAATCCTTCCAGTTGCACAGTGCAGTTTCCCGTAGCCTCAACCTAGGTCTAGGATTCCTTTGCCTTGGGTGGAGTTTAGTCCCGACTCGGGGGTGACCCACTGTTGAGCGTGGTGAACAACGTGGTCTAAGGCTGAGAGGTTCGTGGATGGTCTGCACACAGTTGGTTGTCATCTCTTAAAATATAAGTACCAAATATTTGTTCTCTGTATGATGTGTATTGTGTACATGTGTTATAATGTTAGCGTAATTGTCTTTGTTTATTGCATGTATGTATTATTGTCGCTTCCGCATGAAATGTGTATGAATAGAATGTTGTCTGTTTAGAATTACATCATATATATATATATATATATATATATATCATAGCGCTAATTGCAGTAGCATGGCCTGACTTGGTTGGGTCGGGGCGTCACAAAGTGGTATCAATGCTAAGAGAGATGCTCCAAGAAGTGGTGTTGCCTGGCCTGTTGGTGGCTGGGGACGTTACAAAATGGTATCAGAACCATGGTTTCAACACTGTGCTTGGATGGGCCAGGAAAGTGGAAGTTGAAGAGAAAGTTTCGGAAGAAAACTGTTGTCGAAATGGAAAAAATTGAAGTTCAGAGCCCAGTTTTCGACATTGAGCCTGAATTAGGCCATATAAGTGGTTATGGAATCAAAAGCTCAGAGCAAATTGTTGTTGAGAAGGATAAAATTTGAATTTGAGAGCATTCCCGAGTGCCAAGAGAACACTTTGGCTGTGTTTGGAAGCTCAGGAGGTATAGCGGTTCAAGAAAGATAGCAAAGAAAAGAGACTGCAGTAACCATGGGTTAGGAACCGCAAGGTTTGAAGTTGGGCCGTGGGATCTGTTTGGGAGAAGGAGGATCCTTCACAATTGTCATATTTGGAGAACGGTGCATGAGGATTAACCCCTAAGTACTTCGGACTTCGCGATTTCAACGAAGTTTATGTGTGATAGAGAAGAAAGGGTAAAAGGCCGAAGTTCCAAAGTCCCAAAGAGGATCTACACCGTAGATCCGGGGGGGGGGGCACGGAGTGTTTATCGTTGGATTAGACAAAGGACGAATCAAAACTGTAGGAATGAGCCAAGAACAGAAGGTAAGAAAGTTCGGGAGTTCGGCGTTCGGGAGAAACAAGGTATGCTAAGGTGAAATCTCTCGAAGCCCGAAGTCCTGAAGTGACGTGGCCTGCTGACATCATTAGGGATGATGTGGACACATGGGATGTGTGCCATGTGTCAATGAGTTAAAAACCTTTGTAAGATAGAAATGCAGTTGGAACGTGACGTATGACGTATGTCACTCGCCTAATTGGACCACGTGTCAGATTCGTGTGTCCTGCCACGTGGCGCTCCTGGAGGTGGCACAAGGTAGTTCAAATTGACGAAGAAGTTAGTTGGATTGGGACCGCATTAATTTTGATCACGATCTATCAAGATCGATGGCCGAGAGGCATTGCGGAGATCGAAGTTGCACGACATGGATGTCCATTTAGGAGTTGAAGGATCGAACTCCAATGGGCATGGAGAAGAGATAGATAAAGAAGGAAACATGATGAAAATTATTGAAAAATTGCAGAAAGATGTCCAAACTCACCAAGAAGATAACAAAAAGCTCATGAAAGCTAGGGAGCAACAAGGAGAATTCAACATAAAGTTGATGCAGAGCCTGGAAAGAATAGAAAAGAAATTGGATAAGGAGAGTGGCTCAAGCAAATCAGGGAGTCACAAAAAAACAAAAAGTGATAGCAAACATCACCAACACTCCCCGAGGCATTCCAATAAGAGAGCACACAACAACTCAAGTCCATCCAGTGTTGGAAAGCATAAGAGGTTTGGGGAGGATGAGCTACGAGGGGAATTGAACAAAATCAAACCTCCTACGTTTGATGGGGAGCACAAGAAGGATGAAGATGCAAAGACATGGCTGCTGGGCATGAGAAAGTATTTTTAATTGCATAACTATTCTTCTTATGCAGAGGGAAGAATTGCCATATACCAACTTAAAGGAAAAACATCCATGTGGTGGGATCAGCTGGTGCAAGTACAACACCTCAGGGAGAAAAATGTGACTTGGAAGGATTTCAAGAGGCATTTTGAGAAGAAATACCCGACCAAGAGGTATTATGACAAAAAGATGAAAGAGTTCTTTGAACTTAAACTAGGCAGCATGGCTATTGACGAATATGAAAGGAGATTCTTAGAGCTATTGAAGTATGTCTCCTTCATCAAGGATGGGACCGTGAAGATTCAGAGGTACTTGAGTGGGCTGCCATCTTTCATTAGTGATAAAATCCAATATGATGATCCCAAGACTCTGGAAGAAACTATAAGGAGAGAAAAATGCTTATATGATTAACAAAAAGGAAAGCCTACTTTCCAGAAGGCTTGGAAGGACAAGAAGAAGTTCAAGAAGAAACAGAGGCAGAAGGGAAACAAGCCTCCATTTTTCAGAAACAGTCCTAAAAGACAACCATCTTTTAGAGAGCATAGAATGGCTAAGGTAGGAGGGAAAAGGTCAAGGTAGGCACCCATTCAATGTTGGGGTTGTAAAGGAGACCACAAGTATAGAGATTGTCCTCACAAAAGTGACAAGGTAAGAGCTGTCCACAATGTACAACAAGCAGAAACAGTGGAGGACATGGGCAAAAGAGTACCAAGGATCTATGTAGCCCTGGACAACAAGCAAGTTGAGTTTCAATCACACATGATTGAAGTTGAAGGTATGATCCATAACCATGGCTTTACTAGTTTAATTGATTCGAGGGCTAGTCATAGCTATATAGACCCTAAGGTAGTGGAAAGATTTCTTTTGCCAAGAAGCAAGCATGGGAAATCTTGGCTGGTACAACTGGCTACAGGAGCCAAGAGGAAAGTTGTTAAGTTGGTTAAATCATGTCCAATGGGCATGAATGGACTGTGTACCAAGACATATTTGAACATCTTGCCGTTGGGATCATATGATTGCTTAATTGGTATGGATTGGTTGGACCAACACCATGCCATCTTAGATTGCCATAACAAGGCATTCACTTGCTTAGATGAGGAAGGAAATCGAAAAACAATCCAAGGAATTCCCAGGGCAGTTACTGTCCGGGAAATCTCAGTAATGCAGCTAAAGAAGTGCTATAGGAAAGGCTGTCAAATATTTGCAACCCATATGGAGGATGTTGAAATAATGTAACTGCGAAGAGCATTCTTATTATTATTTTGTTATTGGATTAAATCCCCATTGCGGATTAATTATGTCATTATTATTATTATTGTTATTGGATTAATCTCCATTGAGGATTAATCATGTCGGTAATTGTATAAGGACCAAATCCCCTTTTGCGGATTGGTCATTAGACAATTACAAAGTGAAGAATAAGAAGTCGGCCCCAACAATTATAATGGAAGACCCAGAATTAATTAAAGGTGGGTTTACCCACCCAGAGTGAGAGGTCGGCCCTGCCAGTTGTGACCTTTCACACGTGCCGATCTGATATAAATAAGAGGCTAGCGCCTCACTTCAAACACACAACTCACTTGCTCATTCTCTTATGAGGCAAGCTGCAATTACCAATTGGAGAGAGGGAGAAGAGTGGCGCATCTCTTGGGGAGGACTTTCTGTATTGGTTTGAGTTATCTCTTGAACATTGCATAAGCTATTTATGATAAGGAAGTTTTTGCTGGGTTTTCTTCCCCTAGAGGGTTTCCCAGGATAAATGCCGTGTCTCTTGTGAATGTGTATTTCTCAGTGATCTTGTTCATATTATGCTCTTATCTATTGAAATGCAAAGAACTATAATAATGGCATAAACATTAACAGAGGAAGCATCTAAGGACAAGGCATCAAATTTGGAAGATCATGCAGTCCTGGAAGATTTTGAAGATGTGTTTAAGGAGGTACCGGGACTACCTCCAAAGAGAGATATTGATTTCTCTATTAATTTGATGTCTGGAGCAGCTCCAGTATCAAAGACTCCTTATAGAATGAGTACACCAGAGCTGAAGGAATTGCAAATGTAGCTTGAAGAAATTTTGAAGAAGGGGTATATACCCCCAAGTGTGTCACCTTGGGGTGCCCTAGTCTTGTTCGTGAAAAAGAAAGATGAGACATTGAGATTGTGCATCGACTTCAGACAGTTGAATAAAGTAACTATAAAGAACAAGTATCCTTTGCCAAGGATTGATGATCTCTTTGATCAATTGAAGGATGAAAATATATTTTCAAAGATAGATCTGAGGCCAGGATACCATCAGGTAAGAATTAAAGAGGAAGATATACGCAAGACCACCTTCAGGGTCACAAGGTATGGTCATTATGAGTTCACAGTTCACAGTGATCAAATTCACCCGTTGTTTTCATGTGCTTAATGAATGATGTTTTCCAGGAATATTTAGACAAGTTTGTCATTGTCTTTTTGGATGACATTCTTGTATATTCCAAGTCAGAAGAAAAGCATGAGCATCATTTGAGGATGGTGCTGCAAGTGCTAAGGGATCATAAGCTGTATGCCAAATTGAGCAAGTGCTCATTTTATCAAAACAAAATTCACTATTTGGGGCATATCATATCTTAAAAAGGGATGACACTGGACCTTGAAAAGATTGAGGCCATTAAAGGGTGGACGACACCTAAGAATGTGACAGAAGCCAGATCCTTCATGGGTCTCACTGGCTACTACAGAAGGTTCATTGCAGGGTTCTCGAGAATAGCTCACCCCATCACTTCCTTGCAAAGGAAGGGGAAGAAGTTTCAATGGACAAAAGAATGTGAACATAGTTTCCAACAATTGGAGCAACTGTTAACCAGTGCTCCAATTCTGAAGATCACAGATCCGAATGAAGATTTCGTGGTTTGCACAGATGCATGCAACGAAGGACTTGGTGGAGTCCTTAGCCATAATGGGTTTGTGATATGTGTGAAGTCCAGAAAATTGAAAGAGCATGAAAGACTCTATGCCACTCATGATTTGGAATTGGCAGTCATAGTGCACGCCTTGAAGAAGTGGAGGCACTACCACATGGGAAATAGGTTTGAGCTATGGATGGACCATAACGGTCTGAAATATTTGTTTGATCAACCTACAGAGTAGATGGTTGACTTTGACCAGAGTACATGCTAATGGTTTGACTTTGAATGCTAGGCAGAGTAGATGGTTGGAATTCCTTAGTGAGTATGACTTTGATATCAAGCACATAAAAGGAAAGGAGAACAAAGTGGCTGACGCACTCAGCCGGAGAGTGCATGAATTGCATGCTACAACCATTAGCATGTATTAGACAGATCTTAAAGGAAGAATTTTGGAAGCTGCAAAAGCAGATTTGCAGTACATGGAATTGGTAACAAAATTGCAGCAAGGTAAAATGCAGCAGAAAACTGAAGATTATGAATTGGGAATTGATGGAATTCTCTTGTACAAAAACAAAGTTTATGTACGGGATTCTTCGGAATTGAGGAGTGCGATTTTAAAAGAGATGCATAATGTGCATTATGTAGGACACCCATGATACTAGGAAATAGTTTCAACAGTTAAGCCCCAATATTATTGGCCTGACATGAAGATGGCGATTGCTGAATACATAGCTAAATGCTTGGAATGTCAAAGGGTTAAGGCTGAGCATAGACACCCAACTGGGTTACTACAACCATTACCCATTCCTGAGTGGAAATGGGAAGTGGTGACAATGGATTTCATCACACGATTTCCTAGAACAAGCAAGCAACATGATGCAATCATGGTAGTGGTGGACAAGCTGACTAAAGATGCCCATTTCATTTCTATGAAGACTACTCATAAGGCAACTAATGTCGCTAATATTTATATGAGAGAAGTAGCACGCTTGCTTGGTGTACCCAAGACAATTGTGTCTAACAGAGACCCAAAGTTTACACCAAAGTTCTGGAAGGGGTTATTCAAAGGGTTCAGAACAAATATGAACTTCAACACTACTTATCATCCCGAGTCTGATGGGAAGACAGAAAGGGTGAACCAAGTGATAGATTACATGCTAAGGATGTATGTGATGGACAAACCATCTAAACGGGAAGATTATATACACTTGGTAGAATTTGCCTACAACAATGGGTATCAAACATCACTGAAGATGAGCCCGTTTGAAGCACTTTATGACAAAAAGTGCAACACCCCAGTAAGCTGGGACAACCCAACTGATAGGGCAGTGGTTGGGCCAGAGTTTCTCAAGGAAATGGAAGAGCAAATGCTGAAGATTAAGAAAAATTTGAAGACTGCCCAAGGCAGGCAGAAAAGTTATGTTGATAAGAGAAGAACTCACAGGGAATTTAAAGTAGGGGATCATGTATTCCTGAGAGTGAAGGCCAACATAAGCTCCATGAAGTTGGGAATTGTTCAAAGTTGGCAGCTCGATATTGTGGGTTGTTTGAAATCCTAGAGAGGATTGGTCTAGTAGCATATAGGCTTGCATTGCCTGCATGCATATCTATACATAATGTATTTCATGTGTTATTGCTTAAGAAGTATGTACCTGATGCTAATCATGTTATTGATTGGAATGTGATTCAGGTGGAATAGGAAAGAACTTTTCAGGTGCATCCGGAGTGTATACTGGATTGGAAAAACAAACAACTTCGGAATCGAGCCATAGGGCTTGTAAAATTTCAGTGGACCTGGTACGGTCCCGAGGACGCAACATGGGAGCATGAAGATGCTATGCGGGCAGAGTACCCGCATCTTTTTGAAGATTTTGAAGATCTTGTTGATATTATGTAAATGAGTTGCACTGAGGATAGTGCAAAAATAAGGGGAGGGGATTGTAATACCCAAGGTCGAGCCCCTGCAAAATATAATGATGCTGTAGGCTGGTGAACCAAGTAATTATAAGCTGGTAGACTTACATGTTTATTAGGCCAAAGAGCCTAGATGTTAAGGTCAATGGGCCTGATTTTGTATATGTAATTATGAAAATTATTAATAAAATACATCCTTGTGTGTAGACCGACCACGAAGAAATAGTTATGGGGGACTAAGCTCCACTAGGTAGGGAAAAGAATTGGGCTGAGAGGCTAGGAAAGAGGGGGTAATATTGAGGACTTAACCCACGGGAATATTATAATGTATTCCTGAAAATTACTAAAGTTGGGAAAATAAACCTAGTTATCCTAAGTTCCTTTGAGGAGAGGAACAAACTCCAAGTGGAGAGGAGCGTGCTCCTAGAGAGCCAAGTGTCACCCAGGATGCATGCAGATTTATGTGGGAAGTTCCACCTTTGTTGGGGTTCACGAACCATTATGGCCACCTTCTTGAGTAGTTCACTCTCACCATTGCAACTCTCTTACGATTCTGCAAGCTGACCATTCTCACCGTTTTCCTTGCTCGCTCTCAACATTCTGACCAGTTTGGCCCTTTAGTTTCCCATGAGTTTATCCTCAACATGTTGGTCATCCCTTGGGCAATTCACGCACACACTGAATAAGTATGCATCCATAGTCATTTCCACCTTGGTGAATCTCTATAAATTGCCGAGTCGCCCCCCTTGCCTTACCCGATTTTTGGTGGTTGTGGATTAAAGAGGTGGGTTGTCAGGACCGTGGTTGAAGAAGCAAGTTGTCAGGCCTGTGAGCAACTCTCTCCAGGTGAGAGAGTTTGCTGGGAAGTGATTTCTCTTGGAGGGAGTCCAGTACCAGCGACGGAGCTCTGAGAATTCCTGATTCGACCTGTTGCTGAAGCCCTGGAAGGGAAGTGGAGTAGCTGATGGACTGTGGAACAATGAAGGTGCATATTCCTGGGGTGGGACATGCATATGGAGAATGAGAGTCCATGAGGAGCGTGTTCTAAGGCTAGGAGGTTCGTGGAAGGTCTGCACGCAGTTGGTGGTCATCTATTAAAAGGTAAGTACCAAATATTTGTTCTCTGTATGATGTGTATTGTGTACATGTGTTATAATGTTACCAAAATTGTCTATGTTTATTGCATGTATGTATTATTCGCTTTAGCATGAAATGTGTATGAATAGAATGTTGTGTCTGTTTAGAATTACATCGCACACACACACACACACACATATATGTATGTATGTATATCATAGTGCAAATTGCAGTAGCATGGCCCGACCTGGTTGGGTCAGGGCGTCACAAAATGGTATCAGTGCTAAGAGAGATGCTCCAAGAAGTGGCGTTGCTCGGCCTATTGGTGGCTGGGGACATTATAGTGGCCCATCTCTATCTCTGTGTTTCATACTTGCATAGTAACTGCATTGGGAGAAGTAAGGTGCACTCTAAAATGCAAGTGAATGAGAGTGAATGAGATATGTTACTTTTGTTTGTGTGTAGTGCTTATAAATTAAACAAAAGATAAGTTGAGTTTCGTAATGTAAAAAAAATAAATTTAAAAGAAATAAATGAACCATTAATTACCATAAGGTACAAAAATATATAATAATACAATATACAAATAGATACCTCTTGATATGTTGAGCATTGAGAGGTTTGTACCTAATTTTAAGGACACACTTATACACATTAAGGAGATACCAAACTATGAAAATGATTTAATAGGTTTCTTTCTATTAAATAAACACGATTTCTCTTCTTCCATAAAAATACATGAAATTTCAAATGAATGAGTTGCCATAAAATTTAGAATTCTAAAACCTAGGGAAGCTTATGTCCTAGAGAGCAACTCCTTAGGCTTATGGATGTAGGGAGAAGTTGACTACAAAAGGACTCAACCCACCTCCAAGCAAACTTGGCAAGGGGACAAAACCAAAATAGATGCTTGAGTATTTCAGGTTGCCCACACTAAGGACAATGATGTATTTGAACTCTTGAGCGAGTGAGTCTCCTTTCTATAGGCATGCCTACCATAAGTAGTGACCATGCAAAAA
>ML777007.1:320826-354177 GCA_009831015.1 Picea engelmannii | reverse complement strand
TATATATATATATATATATATATATATATATATATATATATATATATATATATATATATATATATGACTCAAGAGACTCCCATTTTTTTAATCCAAATACACCTAGAATTTCAAATGTTACAAAATTCCTCTATGTCTATGATATGGCTCAAGAGACTTCATCTTTGAACTAGTTTTTGAGGAAGCAACTTCTAGATTATATCTATAGTCTAGAGCGAAGGGCACAACTACTTGTCAAATTGAAGTCATAAACAATTATGTCAACATCTTTCATTTTTAAAATCTTCCAATGTCAATTCAACACTGATTTATATTTTGAACTTTTTTTTTTGCTTGTACACACCATTAAATGGGTGTATCCATTGCATATTGATGTACTTCCAATGCCATGCCTTTAAATTTTTTTTTTTATTGATATTTATAACTTTTGTAATCGAAAATGGATAATCATCTAGATTTTTAGTTGCCAAAACAACAATCTAGCAACCCTCCTTATTATATTGTATTGAGCCACTGTAAAGACTTTCCATGTCTTCATGATATGCACATAATGTAAACACAACTTGCTAGAATAAGATTATACAGAATGGAAAAGAGAAAAAAGAGAGAAAACCCAAAAACTTATTCAATTTGATTGAACGAAAAAATTCTTCTTATAAAGGTTTACATTGATAGTCAAATAACCAACAAGCACTTTGCCCAAAGCACATCTCTACAAGGATTATATATAAATTAACTAATTAAGGAAACTAGGGATGTACACCCTTTGAGAAGTTGGAGAGGTGCACTGTTATGGAGTAACACGCTTCTTGGGATGGTCGACATCACGGTACATCAGATCCACCTGGTTTATGTGGAAAGCATCCTTTTTCCCCTCTTGGTTTAGGTAAGGCAAGACGATTGAATTTGTCAATGCATTCAATAGAATGATGGGCTAGGTAGACATGGGCACATACTTGGTCATCTTGAACTGCTGCATGGGGTGCGCCTAGAATGACAAAACCATCATATGAACCAAAGAAGTGGCATGACAGGATAGTAGATCAAAATTTGCCACAATAAGGATCTTTGCAATACAGGATTCACACTAATGTGTATATCCATCGAAAAGAGATGAAAGCCCATAGAAGGTCTTGTGCAAGAGTTGTTGTTTGGTGCAATACCATGCTTTGATTATCAACAAAACTAGGATGAGAAAGGGCCAAAACAATATTGTTGGGAACAAATGTATCTGAGACATGCATTAGAGAAAGTAAGTACTTTGATATGCTACCAGGAATGATCTCTCCCATCCTCATGAAAGTATTTTCTATGCAGGTTGTTGATGCCTAGACTCTCAACTCTACATCGGTAACTTGTGAACACCGTCCTCTTTTGATATATCATAATTTTGATCCTTATGATTGACAATTTGTTGATCGCATATAAGAGGGAGGGGACTATGTATCATTATTATATTTAATGGGGTTGACTATGCATAAGGATAGAAATTTATATAAACTGAATTGATGGACAATGCCATTCCTATATATTAGAGGAGGTGGGGAAAGCGAATAAAAATTTAGTTCATAGTTCTTGCCATCTTTGAAGAGCTTATAAGTATTGCACCCAACATCATACAAGGCTTGGCATTGATGCTTGTAGAGAATGCCCAATAAGAAGTCCAAACAATTAAGATGGGAAATATCATAATGGAAGGTCTCGTGGAAAGCACTAATGGCAAAGGTAACGTCACATCATTGATTAAACAACAAGCAAGTACTATCTTCCTGGACCCAACCCAGATGATGAAGGGAGGGACGTAGGGTAGTGGTTTGTTGTAGTGATTTGATGAATTTAGTGGATATGGTTCTTTTGGCTCCCATTATCAAGAATGAGGTCCTAGCCAATTGATCTTTGGCTTGACAATTATGTAGAAAGAGAAGGTCTTTAGTGAGATGGGAGAGATCCTTAGCAATGAGAAGTAGTGAGGGATACACAAAGGTAGGGTTGTCCAAAAAAGAGGCCTTTGGTGCTATATGTTGTTGAGAGGAAAGGGAGTCTATAGTAGGACTAGGTTGCTCATTACTAAAGAGGGTTTTGGCAACACCTTAACATTGGAGAGATCTACACTTGGTAGTAGAATGTATTTGCACCTTATTCTAGGAACACCAATGACCAAGTTGGGTGGGAGAGGATGATGCACTAAGAGGTATAGATGAGGATAGAGGGGGTGGGGTTGATGTGGGTTGAGGGATACAAGGTTGTAGGGAAATATCGAACTTTATTTAAAGAGCTAAGGCATGAAGGAATGCTTGGTCATGAGTGGCGTTTTTAAAATAAATCCATCTCACATATAAAAACTAGTAAAACTAAAAACACAATTTAATGATAACTACCTCATTAGTATCGTAGATTTGAAATTGAATCTAGAGGCATGTGAAGATTTTAATAAACTATCGAATGGTTTGATCGAGAGCCTATCAAACTTGTACTCAACATCCCAAAACATTTTGTAGGTGGAAATATGGACAAAATTGGAGCTCCATACTTGTGATGTGTCAATTTCAAAGTAAAGTTTCAGAGATTCAACATGGGACTGCCACCAAGCCAGGGATACACCATCGAACTAATACTTAGTGATTTGCATCTTGTCATAACACCTCTTATGAACATATGACCATAATGTGTAAGTATATGGTAAGTTTTTCATGTGTAATTATCATTCATTATATTGCAAATAATATAAAATAATAGTAATAATATGATAAAGGTGCAAAAGGGGGTGATAAATTCATAGGAGCGCCATGGGAGAAATGAACCAATGAGTAGGGAAATAAGTGGTCAATAAAATATTATTTTATTATGGAGGCCAAGTGTTATTATTCAATGTTTCATATTCTTTTGTCTTATGTGCCAATGTTTTTATTTCCGAAAAGTTATGGGTGGGCACGTATTGTTCATGCAAGCCTTTGGGATGGGTATTGCTAATCTTTGGTAAAATCGTTGATTCATGGATGCGAGGATTGGTATGATATGTTGGGGGCTCAGGTTGAGAGTGCATGTTGCTAAAGGGAAGCGTTGCCATAGTTTTCAACCACAAAACCATGTGAAAACCATGAGATAGATCATGGGTGATTGTTGAGTCAAAGAGGTAAATGATTACAATTGAGATTTTATGGTTCCCAACATTAGAGATTTCCTGGCCAACCTATGTTGGAGCACTAGAGGAAAGTGGGATAGCCCAAGGAACTATTTAGAAGTGAAAAAATATCACATTCCTTGTGTTGTGAGGGATGAGGGGAAAGTGTAACATCACTATTTTTAATCCACAAATTAGCAAAGTATATTGTAAATATGACGTGCAACTGTGGGCCAAGCTATGTAATATGTAAATGATGTATATTGAATATAATAAATAAAATGTATAGCCAGATACAGATGGACATAGACGAAGACTTGGTGGCTTAGTTTCCACAAGAGAGGGAAGGGTTCCAAGGGGGAGAGTTTACACATGTCTATTAACCCAAGTCATCTTTCTAAATTATTCTTACTATGAATTGTCTGTTTCTTTGCTGAGTGTTCTAGAGCCCAATCATTGTATACATGTAAGAGGGTGGGTGTGAGAAGTCACATCCCATAGTTATTGAGAGCATGGGGATAAAGTACAATCAACATCAGGGAGTGTGAGAGTCAGTGGATATGGTTCTTTTGGCTCCCATTATCAAGAATGAGGTCCTAGCCAACTGATCTTTGGCTTGACAATTATGTAGAAAGAGGAGGTCATTAGTGAGATGGGAGAGATCCTTAGCCACGAGAAGTAGTGAGGGATACACAGAGGTAGGGTTGTCCAAAAAAAAGGCCTTTGGTGCTATATGTCGTTGAGAGGCAAGGGAGTCTATAGTAGGACTAGGTTGCTCATTACTAAAGAGGGTTTTGGCAACACCTTCACATTGGAGAGATCTACACTTGGCAGTAGACTGTGTTTGCACCTTATGCTAGGAACACTAATGAACAAGCTAGGTGGGAGAGCTTGATGCACTAAGAGATATAGATGAGGATGGAGGAAGCGGGGTTGATGTGGGTTGAGGGATACAAGGTTGTAGGGAAATATCAAATTTTATTTAAATATCTAAGGCATGAAGGAATGCTTGGTCATGAGTGGCGTTTTCAAAATAAATCCATCTCATATATAAAAACTAGTAAAACTAAAAACAAAATTTAATGATAACTACCTCATTAGCATCGTAGATTTGAAATTGAATCTAGAGACATGTGAAGATTTCAATAAACTATCGAATGGTTTGATCAAGAGCCTATCAAACTTGTAGTCAACATCCCAAAACATTTTGGACGTATCTTGGGGGGGGGGCGGGAGTAAAATCACCTATATAGGGCTTGAGAAAAGGCATCCAAGGTGGAAATATGGACAAAAGTGGAGCTCCATACTTGTGATGTGTCAATTTCAAAGTAAAGTTCCAGAGATTCAACATGGGACTGCCACCAAGCTAGGGCTACACCATCGAACTAATACTTAGTGATTTGCATCTTGTCATAATACCTCTTATGAACATATGACCATAATGTGTAAGTATATGGTAAGTTTTTCAGGTGTAATTATCATTCATTATATTGGAAATAATATAAAATAATAATAATAATATGATAAAGGTGCAAAAGGGGGTGATAAATTCATAGGAGCACCATGTGAGAAATGAACCAATGAGTGGGGAATTAAAGTGGTCAATAAAATATTATTTTATTATGGAGGCCAAGTGTTATTATCCCATGTTTCATATTCTTTTGTATTATGTGCCAATGTTTTTTTTTCCCAAAAGTTATGGGTGGGCACGTATTGTTCATGCAAGCCTTTGGGATGGGTATTGCTATTCTTTAGGAAAATTGTTGATTCATGGATGCTAGGATTGGTATGATATGTTGGGGGCTCGGGTTGAGAGTGCATGTTGCTAAAGGGAAGTGTTGCCATAGTTTTCAACCACAAAACCATGTGAAAACCATGACATAGATCATGGGTGATTGTTGAGTCAAAGAGGTAAATGATTACAATTGAGATTTTATGGTTCCCAACATTGGATATTTCTTGGCCAACCTATGTTGGAGCACTAGAGGAAAGTGGGATATCCCAAGGAAATATTTAGAAGTGAAAAATATCACATTCCTTGTGTTGTGAGGGATGAGGGGAAAGTGTAACATCGCTATTTTTAATCCCCAAATTAGCAAAGTATATTGTAAATATGATGTGCGACTGTGGGCCAAGTGATGTAATATGTAAATGATGTATATTGAATATAATAAATAAAATGTATAGCCAACTGCATATGGACACGGATGAAGACTTGGTGGCTTAGTTTCCACAAGAGAGGGAAGGGGTCCAAGGGGTAGAGTTTACCCATGTCTATTAACCCAAGCCATCTTTCTAAATTATTCTTACTATGAATTGCCTATTTCTTTGCTGAGTGTTCTATAGCCCAATCATTGTATACATGTAAGAGGGTGGGTGTCAGAAGTCACATCCCATAGTTATTGAGAGCATGGGGCTAAAGTAAAATCAACATCGGGGAGTGTGAGAGTCATCAAGCATGGGAAAAGAGGGAAATTCGTATGAGAAAGGAGAGCGGTTTTTTACATGCATATTTTGGGACAAGAATAGAATTATGAGTGTAGAAGATTGAAGGTAGCCATAGTGGGAATGTATAGCAGCGGTTTGGAGCTGTAATTTCATTGGAAGAGAGGATGTAGGCTTCTAAGCAATATTCTGTTCAAGAAATTGTCTAGAGAAGCAAGTATTTTTCCGTTGTGAGAATTCATGTTGCAATTGTAGATTCCTGGAGTCCTTGACAAAGAGATTTCCCATCCAATCTATGTTGGAGCCATAGACAGAAGTGGGATAGCATTAAGGACTGTGTGGCAGAGAAGGGTATTCCATTCTTTGGCTTATGTAGGTTGAGGGGAAGAGAGTTGGTGATCCGGATTATTTTCGGCACGCAATGAGAGCGGAGATATAATAAAGAAATGCACATAGATATCACAGATATTCAATAATATAACAAAAATGTATCAGAGATGCAACCATAAACACAAAGATACAGTAATACACGATTTCTATTAATGAAAGAATTGTACAGAGACTGTAAAAATACAGAGTGAAAGACTCGCTAGAATGGTGGCAACTTATCTCTAAGAAGAGATGTGACGGATACTCGCATTCGCAAGAAGATGATTTTACAATGAGGCTCCAAAGGCCTTTTTATCATAAATAAAATCCAAAACCCTAACCCTGGAAGATGAAAATCCAACAGTTTTGTGGACCTCGTTTTGGGTAGTTTGGTGTATCAACTTCCCGGGGGTGTAACTTTGGAATACGATCTTCGTTTGGGGAGAAAGATAGCTCGTTGGAAAGGTATCGTCGAGGAAATTCATTTAGGGGGCTCAATCAAAGCCTTTGGATTTCGTTGAGAAGTTCGATCCCAAAAAACCTTAATTTAGTCCCTCAGAATGGCCCCAGAAGTTAAAAACTGCTAAAAATAGTAAATTACCAAAATTGCCAGAAAACTGTTTTGAGCCAGTTGGAAAAGGTGGGTGGCCACCGATATCCACCTGGGTCAGTTGGTGGATTGGAATTATTTCTGGAAATTAAATGCGGAGAGGGGAAAAATATCTAGCATTAGGAACCACAGTCTCTTGTGGATTGATAGCCCTAGCTCAGGGGTGACTTGCTGTTGAGAACTGGAACACTAAGTTTATGGTTGGGAGGAACGTATGTCCTTTGTATTAGGTTGCATATTTAATAAGATACATTTTCTTATTTCTTGTGTTTATTTATGTTAGAATGCTGAGATAAATTGTTGTGCATTTTACTCTGAGTTATTTTAGTTGTTTCCACATGTTGTGAGTAGAATGCTATATTAGAATCTATATATTTATGTGGTTGGATGTTGTTGTATGTGTTTAGCTATTGCTACACACATATTAAATTGATTTCATTTATGTTTTAATTGATATGGACAATTGCATGAGCTTGAATGTCATGTTGTGTGTTATTTCTGCATTTAAATTGGTATCTGAGTTTTAAATTAGTCGTTTTTAGTAGTGGTGTGACCCAACTTGGGGTCTAGGTGCGTTACAGATTGGTATCAAAACTTAAGGTTCAACATCGTGGTTGCATGGGCCAAGATTAGTGCAATTTGTTTTTTGGGTAAATCATTATGGTGAAGTTTCACTTATGACGGATTTGGGAAAAATTGTGAAAACATAGTGAAATCGCTAAATTTATGAATGAATTTGAGTTTAATTTACTCTGACAATCATATAAGATATGATTAATGGCCTCAATATGTAGGTTGCAGAGTTAAATTCGGTCTGGAAGGCCAGATTTTTCATGGCGACTGAAGAGTTGGAGAATCAACGGTCTAGATCATTTCGAAATTAAGAATCAACAGTCGAGATCATTTCGAAATTAAGAATCAACGATCGAGATTTATTTGAAGGATTGGAGAGTTTTGAAAACTGACAACTGAGATCACTCCGATCTCGAAGATCGATGATCTAGATCGCTTTTGAAAGATTTCTTGTTGAAGGCTTTTATGGTGTTTTCCCAAAGGATTTCAGGAAGTTTTGCTGAAGGATTTTCGGAAGGTTTTTGTCGAAGGATTTTAGGAAGTTTTGCCGATAAGTTTTCGGGAAGTTTCGCTGATAAGTTTTTGGGAAGTTTTGCTAATGGATTTTCAGAAGGTTTTTTGCCGAAGGATTTCAGGAAGTTTTACCGATGTATTTTTAGAAGGTTTTTTCCAAAGGCTTTCAGGAAGTTTTGTCAATGGCTTTTTGAAAGGTTTTTCTAAAGGTTTTCAGGAAGTTTTGTTGATAGGTTTCCAGGAAGTTTTTCCAATGGCTCTTCAAAAAAAATTTGTCGAAGGATTTTGGGAAGTTTTACTGATAGGTTTTTGGGAAGTTTTTCTGATGGCTTTTTGAAAGGTTTTTGCCGAAGGCTTTCTAGAAGTTTTACTGATGGGTTTCTGGAAGATTTTGTTGATGGATTTTCATAAGGTTTATGCTGAAGGATTTTTGGGAGGTTTTCCCAATAGGCTTTGAATAGATTTTTCCAGTGGTTTTTCGGGAGGTTTTGCCGATGGCCGATGGAGGAAAATTGTTGATGACATGCACGAGTCAGATTAACAAGTTGCTACAAAATCGCTGAATGGTTTGAAGGAAAATTCAATCTGTTTTAGGGACCACTACAACAGTAAACCAATCAATTTATATGGATATTTTCAAGATTTCGAAGGTCATAAAATTGCAGAGGCATTTTGAGGGCATAAACAACATTTTTAGGGGGTAAAAATCTCAAGAAATGTTTGTACCTTTGATACACATAGTCTTTGCTTCTTAAATGAAAGAACTCGATAAGATATTTCCAATGAGACATTCCAAGCGCAAAACAAAGCTCGTATGAGAAAGTTACAAATGAAACAATACATGGTATAAATTAGGTACCAATTTACTTCCAGCGGGAATAACTCCTTACTCAGAAGTCAGTTTGGGGCATAGGAGTAGTCTGTGGAAAGATCATGAACCATAGAAGAAAACCATGGAATCATAATTAGAATCCAAGTACCTAAAATTGTACAATATGGAAGAGAAGACACCTGTAGCATAGAGGGATAAAAATGAGAAAATAGTCTAAACTTATGTAGACCATAATTGTCAGCCCAGAGCTCGGATTTGGGAAAACGAGCAGTCATCATAAATATGAATCAAAGAGAAATGTGTCTGAAGAATCAAAATTTGACATAGTGCATTTTTTTTTTCATAAATTGAAGTGAAGAATGGTTTGTAAGCCAATTTATAAATATTTTGCAATATGCCTAACTCTAACATTGATTGTTGCATGCACATTTTTGCAGAATTAGAGATATGAAAAATCATATCTAGTTTCCTACATGAGGAATCTATATATGGAGGATGCCCAAGGATCTTATAGTCATGGAGATGTGGTCAAAGGCTTACATGTCAACATGGGAAATGGAGAGACCGAGTCCAATGGACACAAAAATAGAGTGGAGCTAGTTGAAACTATGAGAAGCTTGTAGAAGGAAGTGAAGAGCTATAAAGAAGACAATGAAAAGATGATGATGACTCAAAAAGAGATGCTACAGAGTTTGAATATGTTGTAGAAGCAAGTGAACAAATATTATGACACAAAACAAGCAACTACTGCAAGGCAAGTAGAGGCATCTAGATCTCATGATAAGATGGATGATCATGGGGTATCTAGAAAATCAAGGAGTGTTAGTAGAAATCGTCATCATAATAATTCACCAGGGTACTTGACCAGAAGAGAATTTGCATATTCAAGGTTGGAAAACATCCCAAATTTGTCCCCTATTAGACATCAGAGGAGGAGACATGGTGATGCAAGGATTTTCTGAGGGGAGTTGCATCTCGAAGAGTTCACTGCCATGCCGATTTGATCCTTTAGATTAGACGTCGTTTTGACACTTTTTTGGGGCCAAATTCCTTCATATAAGGCCCCAAATTGGGGTTTTAGTGTTTTTACGAGAATTTTAAAATTTTTAATTATCAGTTATCTCTTAGTTTATGAACTTAATAAAAAAAAACGAGTTGACAATTAGCCTTACTAGATTTTGATAAAGTGTTTGAGGTAGACTTTGATGCTTCACATGTGGGCATTGGAGCTATAATTAGCCAAGAAGGTAGACCAATTTCATTCTTTAGTGAAAAGTTGAATGAGATAAGAAAGAACTACTCCACATATGATGTAGAAATTTATGCAATTGTGCAAGCATTGTGACATTGGAGGCATTATTTAGCGTTGAAAGAGTTTGTGTTATTTACCGATCACGTTGCAATAAAATATGTAAACACCCAAAATAAATTTAATAATAGACATGCAAAATGGGCCTATTTCTTACAAGGCTACACCTTTGTTCTGAAGCAGAAATCAGGACACCATAATCAAGTCGTAGATGCTTTGAGTCGACGCACTTTTCTTTTGAAAACCATGGAAAATCAAGTAATTGGGTTTGCTGCATTAAAGGATCTCTATGCGCCTGATAATGATTTTCGGGAGATTGTGGAACAATTGAAGAATCTAGTTGCTCGAAACATGGATCTTAATAAGGGTGAATATTTTATGCAAGATGTCTACCTCTTTATAGGAAAACAACTGTGCATTCCAATTGGTTAAACGAGGGAAAATATTATCAAAGACCTTCTCAGTAGTGGTTTGGCAGGACATTTTAGAAAGGATAAGACACTAGCCTTAATAGAAGATAAGTATTACTGGCCGAGGATGAAAAATGATATAACCAGGTGATCTGAAACTGGGGTGACATTGATACCAAATTTTATTCAGTTCTATTCCACTTAACAAAGGTCAGATTTACAATTGTGGATCTATTGAACTTGATTGCATCAAAGGTGGAAAAATGTACTTATGAAGACTTGAATCCAAATTGAATATTAACTTGGTGGACGTATTAGTCTCATAATCCAATACTTAATGCATTTGATGAACATAATTGCGGAAATAAAACATACATAAGAAAACACGAGACAAGATATCATCGAGTTGTTAACGGAGTTCACCAGAACCTTCTAGCCATGTCTCCGGATCCGCTTGGAATAAGAATCACTTGATTATCCTTCCTTTGAAAAGGCTGAAATATTCTCACAAAATGTGGCACATGATCCTTACAGGGCTGAAACCTAGAGAAACCTTCTCTCACACAAAACATAACTTAAGGCTCTCACATAAGTGACATTTCTTCAGACACCACAAGGACTACATTTGTGCCCTCTCTCCACCAAGGGATGATCCATAAAGGATTCATTCCAAGATGAAACCTAGAGTTTTCATAAGGATTTTATATAGTTTTTCTTAACTCCATAACTCAAGGAGACAAGATCCACAAATTTAGGATCTAATAACAACTCAAGGACAAAAAAGAGAAAGCATCTCAACCAAATCACGAGACCCTTAACTTCCTCATTGAGACTAGGAAACCACTTGTGATAAAGTGAGGATTAGTCCAAACCAATTCATGAGACCCTTAACTTCCTCCTTGAGACTAGGAAACTAATTTCCCCTTAAAATTAGGAAACTAATTTGTAAGTTTGATTCTCTCACAAAACTAATTTCTCATTTTTACAATTAAATGAATAATACGTGAGATTCTCAAGATCACTTCAAGAATTAATCATTTTTCCAATTTGCATGAATAATACATGAGTTTCTCACTCACTTAAAGTATTAATCATTTTTACATTTTAAATAATCATTCATGAGTATTAATTATTATTTTTTGCCTACCATCAATTAGTATTTTAATGATCTTCTCCATGGTATGAAAAGTAATGATTCCTTGTGTGGAGATCCTTCTGGATCACCGGGTATGGGGCACAATGTAGGATTTTCCAAATGGATAAAGGACACTCATAGAACACAGGGTTGTATATGCCATTACTAGTGCCCACAAGCCCATGGACAAATATGAGCTTGGATTTTGTGTTGGGGCTCCCAAACACATAATGAGGTAATGATTCTATTTTTGTGGTTGTTTATAGGTTCTCTAATATGGCTCATTTCATTGCTTACAAGAAAACTACTGATGCATCGAGGGTGGCATAATTGTTTTTTTCAGAAGTTGTTAGATTGCATGGGGTTCCAAAAACTATTACCTCTAATAGAGGTACACAGTTCTTGGGTCATTCTTGGAGGAATTTATGGAAGAACACGGGGACTAAATTACACTTGAGCAGTTCCTATCACTCCCAAACATATGGGAAAACCAAGGTAGTAAATCATAGTTTGGGAAACCTGTTACAGAGCATTGTTGGAGAGAAATCCCAAGCAGTGGGATTTTTCTTTGCCTCAAGAAGAATTTACCTACAATAGTTTAGTGAATAGATCTACAGGTAAATCTCCATTTCAGGTTGTTTACAATAGAAATCCTATAGGTGTTTTAGATTTGGTGTAGCTTCCACTTGGGGATAATATCAATGATGACGGGGAAACATTTGCAGAACATATTCAACAGTTGCAGCAATAGGTGAGACAAAAACTGCAGGCCAGTAATGAACAAAACAAAATTATAAAATATGCTCATCGACGATACTAGGTATTCAATGAAGGTGATTTGGTGATGGTTTATTTACGGAAATTGTGATTTCCTAAAGGAACCTACCACAAATTGAAGTATAATAAAATTGGTCCTTGCAAGATTCTCAAGAAAATCAACTACAATGCTTATAAGGTCGATTTACCAGCTGATCTCGATATCTCCCCTGTGTTCAATTTTTTTTATTTGTATATATTCCATCGGAATGATCTGGGTGATGACAGTGAGACAGAGTTGGAATGGCAACAAGCCATTCCAAGCAAAAAAAAGGAAAAGATTGTGCATATTTTAGACAAGAATACCCTTCATAATCGGCAAGGCCAATACAATCGATATCTGGTCCTGTGGGAAGGAGTAGTACTAATAGATAGTACATGGATTACAGAGGGGGATTTTTTGAACCTAGATCCCGTTAAGTGGCAAAAATTTGAAGACAATAGCTTGCAGGAGTTGCGTTCTTTTCAACCACAGGAGAATGATGCAAGGATTTTTCGAGGGTCATAAATTTTGAATCGATTATCCATTTGGGCTCAAATTTTATAGGAAGTTGTGTCTTGAATAGTTCATTTCCGTGCCGATTTTATTATTTATATTAGACATCGTTTCGACACTTTTCCGGGGCCAAATTCCTTCATATAAGGCCCCAAATTGGGGTTTTAGTGTTTTTACGAGATTTTTTAAAATTTTAATGACCTTAGTTTATGAACTTAATCATAAAAGAGAGTTGACAAATAGTGTCTCTCTAGTTAGCTCTTAGTTATTGGTCAGTTTTAGAGTCATGTGAGAATTTCCTAAAATTAGTTGTTTTTCTAAAATTAGTTGTTTTCTAAAATTAGTTGTTTACAAAAATATCAGGTAGTAGTTATAAGGGGTTGAACTTCCATTGTAATAGTTAGGATGGAGAAGGAAAAAATGCAAGTTATTTTCCATTCTTGTGTGTTTGCATGGTTTTTAGATCTTGTGAATGAATCTCAGTTTATTGGCTACATCACATGGGTCAAATATCTTGCAAGGGGATCTTAGAAATCTCAAGCTTCCATCCTTTGATGGAGAACATATGAAGAGATAATATGCTGAAGCATGGTTGTTGGAAATGAGGGAATACTTCTAGTTGCATGATTACTCATCAAATGCAGAAGCTAGAATTGCAATCTACCATCTTCAGAGAAAGACATTTATGTGGTGGGATCGACTTAAGTAGGTTAAGCACCTTAACAAGAAAATAATTTCTTGGAAGCAGTTCAAGAAATATTTCTAGCAACAATACTTGTTAGAGAAATAGTATGACAAGAAAATGCAAGATTTATTTGAACTCAAACTTGGGAACATGACCATGGATGAATATGATAGGAAATTCTCAAAACTTCTAAGGTACATGGACTTCATTAGGGATGAGTAGATAAAAATTAAAAGGTTCCCGAGTGAACTACCATCTGGGATGAAATTCATTTTGATGAGTGCAAGAATTTAGAATAAGCCATAAGAAAAGATAAATATTTATATGAGTAGAGCATAGGAAGGCCAACTTTTCAAAATGCCTAGGATGATAAGAGAAAAGAAATATGGATCAGAGGAAGAAAGGATTCCAACCACATTTCATTAGAAATAGCTTACAAGCATATCAACAAGGGAATCAACTCAACGTGATAAGAAAATAACATATTCCTTGGGCAAGAGGCCAAGAAAACATCCCATAAAGTTTTGGGGATGCAAAGGAGACCACAAGTATAAATATTTTCCTCATCAGGGAGACAAGATGAGGATTGTGCATAACATCAAGAAGGAGGAGACAATAGAGGATGTGGGTAGAGGCATGCCAAGGATTTATACAACCTTGGACAATAGACAAGAAAACTATCAATCTCACATGATTGAGGTAGAAGATAAGATTGATAATCAACCCATAGCTATTTTCATTGATTCTGGAGCTAGTCATAGCTATATAAATGTCCAAACCTAGCTGAAAGATTTAAATTAAAGAAATGTAAGCATGAAAAGTATTAGTTAGTTAAACTAGCTACTAGAACCAAGAGAAGAATCAATGAGCTTGTTAAATATTTCCTAGTAAACATGAATGGAGTCAACACTAAGGAAGATTTGAACATCATATCGCTTGGGTCCTATGACTGCTTGATTGATATGGATTGGATAGACAAGCATCGTGATGTATTAGATTTTTATAACAAGGATTTCACATGTCTTGATGAGGAAGAGACTGCAACAACAGTTCAAGGTATTCCAAGGACTATATCTGTCAAAGAGGTTTCAACATTGCAGTTGAAAAGAAGTTTAAAAAAAGGTGCCAAATATATGCAACCCATATGGAAGAGCCAATGAAGGATAAGGAGCCAAGTCTTGAATATTATCTAGTCTTGAAGGAATATGAATATGTATTTGAGGAGTTGCTAGGATTGCCACCAAAGAGGGACATTGATTTCTCTATTGATTTAATGCCTAGAGCTGGCCCAGTGTCCAAAACTCCCTACATAATGAGCACACCATAATTGAAAGAATTACAAATGCAACTAGAAGAGTTGTTGAAGAATTGGTACATACTCCCAAGTGTTTCACTTTGGGGTGCCCTAGTTCCTTTTTATAAGAAAAAAGATGGAACTTTGAGGTTGTGTATTGACTTCAGAAAACTGAACAAGGTTACAATCAATAACAAATATCTTTTGCCAAGGATTGATGATATTTTTGATCAGTTAAAGAGATAAAATATATTGTCCAAGATTGACTTGAGATAAGGTTGCTATCAAGTGAGAATCAAAGAAGAAGATACTAGCAAGAAAACCTTTGGGACAAGGTATGGACACTATGAATTTGTGGTGGTGCCTTTTGGGTTAACAAATTCTCCCGCTACATTTATGTGTCTAATGAATGTGGTGTTCAGAGATTTCCCGAACAATTTCGTTATTGTCTTCTTGGATGATATTCTTATCTATTCCAAGATAGAGGAGGAGCATGAGAAACATTTGAGAATGGTACTACAAATATTGAGAGAGCACAAATTGTATGCCAAGTTAAGTAAGTGCACTTTTGATCAAAAGCGAATCCATTATTTGGGTCACATTGTTTCAAAAGATGGCATAACAATGGATATGGAAAATATTGAAACAATCGAAAGTTGGCTAGCACCAAAAAATATTTCAAAGGTTAGATCATTTATGGGTCTAGCTAGTTATTACAGGAGATTCATTGCATGATTCTCCAAGATTTCACACCCAAGAACATCTTTGCAAAACAAGGGAATGAAATTTGAATGAAGTACCAAGTGTGAAGAAAATTTCTAGTGTTGAAAGGATTTATTAACCAGTGCACCTATTTTAAAAGTTACAGATCCAGATGAGGACTTTGTTGTGTTCACGAATGCATGCAAGCAAGGGCTTGGTGGAGTCCTTACAAAAAATGGCCATGTAATTTTATGAGAATATAAAATTGAATAAGCATGGAATAAGTTATGCTACACATGAATTAGAGTTGGCGGCCATAGTACATGCTTTAAAAATGTGGAGGCATTACCTCATGGGTAGAAAATTCGAATTGAGGATAGACCATAGTGGTATGAAATACTTGTTTGAATCGACAACACTAAATTCCAAACAAACTAGATGGATGGAAATTCTCAGTGAATATGACTTTGACATCAAACACATAAAGGGAAAATAAAATAAAGTGGTTGATGCACTCAATAGAAGGGTGCATGAAATTCATGCTACAACAATTACAAAATTTTAGAAGTTGTAATAGTAGACAAGCATTATGTGCAAGTTATAGAAATCTTATAGAAAAATAATGTACAATAGAAATATAAAGATAACAAGCTAGAAGAAGATGGAATCCTCTTGTTTGGGATCATAGTTTATGTTCCCAATTCTTAGGAATTGAGAAATTTAGTTTTAAAGGAGATGCACAATGTGCCATACACTCGACATCTAAGATACCAGAAAACTATTACAGTTGTAAGAGGCCAGTATTTTTGGCCTAGTATGAAGAGAGATGCGATTTATTATTTAGCCAGATCCATGGAATGTTGACAGAAGGTAAAGGCTGAGCACATACATCCAATGGGATTGTTGCAGTCATTGCACATTCTTGAATGAAAATGGAAGGTTGTTACTTTTAATTTCACTACCAAATTGACCAGGACAATTAGACAACATGATTCCATAATGGTAGTGGTGGACAAGCTTACAAAGGATGCACATTTAATTCCAATGAAAATAACTCATAAGGTAGCCAATATTGTAGAGATTTATATGAAAGAAATTGCTAGGCTACATGGTGTGTCTAAGGAAATATTATCGGACCGAGATCCCAAGTTCACTTCCAATTTTTGGAAGGGGTTGTTTAAAGGATTTGGGATCAATTTGAATTTCAATACAACATATCACCTAGATCATATGGGAAGACATAGAGGATTAACGAGATAACTGAAGATATGTTGAGAATGTATGTAATGAAGAAAACTTATAAGTGGGAGGACTATATACATTTAGTTTAATTTTCTTACAACAATGGGTATCATGAATCATTGAATATACCCAACAAACAGAGCCATGACTGTGCCATAATTGTTAAGGGAAATGGAAGAGTAGATGGTAAATATCAAGCAAAATTTGAAATTTTCACAGATAGATAGAAGAGATATGACGATAAAAAAATAACACATAGACAGTTCAAAGTGGGAGTACATGTGTTTTTCAAGGTTAAATCCAAGAGAAGCTCACTAAAATTCAGAAGTTTCCCAAATTAGCAACAAGGTATTGTGCGCCATTTGAATTCCTATAAAGGATATGCCCAATAGCATACATGATAACATTACCTGTATCCATGAGAATTCATAAAATGTTCCATGTGTAATTGTTAAAAAAGTATGTACCTGATCTTAACCATGTGATTGATTGAACTATGATCTAGTTGGAACATGAAGGGGACTTTCGTGTGGAGCCAGTGTGCATTATGGAATAAAAAGTTAAAGTGATCTGGAACAAAACCATATGCGTGGTAAAGGTGCAATGGAATTGCTATGGTCCTGAGGAAGCCACATGGGAGCATGAGGAGGCCATGCGGGAAGCATAGTCACAATTTTTTGCAAATTTTGAAGAAAATTGAATGTACATTTGTACATAAGCGAATGAGGACTCCATTTTGGTAGTTGGAGTTCCTGGAGCCATAACTCTGAGAATTCTTGTCCGAACGATGTTGAAGCCCATTCATTGGGATGCGTAGGTTGAGGGGAAAATAAGGCTGTTGGTTGGAATTGTTGCGTGAGTATTTAAGTTACGAAATTATCAAAATATTTTGATGTAACATTTTGTATATGTCAATGTGTAAATTGTATGGTGATGTACACTGAGGATAATGCAAATGATAAGGATAGGGGAATGTAACATCCCCATTTTTAATCCCCAAATTAGCAAAGTATATTGTAAATATGATGTTTGGCCATGGGACAAGCAATGTAATATGCAAATGATGTATATTAAATATAATAAATAAAATGCATCTCTAGCTATAGATGGACACAGACAGAGACTTGGGGGCTTAGTTTCAACAAGATAGGGAAGAGGTCCAAGGGGGAGAGTTTACCCATATCTATTAAACCCAAACTATCTTTCTAAATTATCTTTACTCTGAACCTTCTATTTTTCTGTTGAGTTCTCTAGAGCCTAATCACTGAATACATGTAAGAGGGTGGATGTGAGAAGTCACATTCTATAGTTATTGAGAGCATGGGTTTGAATTCAAATCATTATTGGGGAGTGTGAGAGTCAAGCAAACAAGGGAAAAGAAGTAAATTTGTATGGGAAAGGAGAACAATTTTCTTACATGCAGATTTTGTTACAACAAGAGAGTTCTGAGTGTAGAAGCTTGAAGGCAGTCATAGTGGGCATGTATAGTAGCAGATTAGAGCTATAATTTCATGGGAAGAGAGGATGTAGGTCTGTGAGCAATATTCTCTTCAAAAAATTGTCAAGAGAAGCAAGTATTTTTCTATTTTGAGAATTCCTATTGCAGTTGTAGATTATTGGAGTCCCCAACAACGATATTTCATGTCCAATCTGTGTTGGAGTCTTGGAGGTAAGTGGGATAGCCTAAGGGACTACATGGCAGAGAAGGGGATTCTATTCCTTGGGTTGTGTAGGTTGAGGGGAAGAGAGTTGGTGGATTGGAATTAGTTATGGGAATTAACTGTGGAGAGGGGGACAATATCCAACCTTAGGGACCACCATCTCTTGCAGATTCATAGCCCTAGCTCGGGGGTGACTTGCTATTGAGAACTGGAACAACAATTCTATTTAATAAGATAAGTGTTCTTATTTGTTGTGTTTATTTATGTTAGAATGCCAAGATAAATTTCTATGTGTTTTACTCCAAGTTATTTTAGTTGTTGCCACCTATTGTGAGTAGATTGTTGCATTCAAATCTATATATTTATGTGGTTGAATGTTGTTGTATGTCTTTAGTTGTTGCTACACATATATACAATTAAGTGTGTTTACGTTTGAATTGATATGGACAATTGCATGAACTTGAATTTCATGTTGTGTGTTATTTCCACATTTAAATTGGTATCAAAGTTTTAAATGGGTCATTTTTCGTAGTGGTATCACCCATCTTGGGGGCTGGATGCGTTATAGAAAGAGAGGTTGGTGAGTGGGATTCATTGTTGTAAAAATGGGTTGAATTTTTATTCTTTTTATTTTGATATTTATAAATTGGGCCAAGTGAGTGAAACTTGAGCCATATCTAGTAAATTCACTCTTGTTGTTTCATTTCCTATCACAAGGGATGGTACCTACTCAAGATGGTGGTTATGGCTAGGAGGAAAAATTCTCCCATGAAGTTATTTCCTAAGTGCACTCTTCTAACATACAAGCAATATGATCTTTATTCTTATATGTTGATGGATAATGTTATTGTTGTTGCTATAAATGAGATACAAGTGCTTATTTTGTGAAGATACAAGGATGAAAATTAACAATGGCCTATGAGAGCAATATGGGTTGTTTGGTAGATGCTAATATGTATATTTTGAAGGCTATTGCAACCATTAAGGATCTAGGTGGAAATCGATGGCCACCCACCTCTTCCATTGGCTCAACATAGTTCTCCATCTTGGTAGTTTTTTTATTTACAATTTTTCAGGTCCTAAACTTTTGTGGTTGTTTTGAGGCCTTAAATGATTTTTTTTTTCATTCATGGAATTGGAGTGGCCAAGGGATATTTAGGCCTACCAAAAATTGTACTTCTCAATTAGATATTTCCAACGAGCTATTGTGCGCCCCAAACAGATATTGTATGCAAAATTTGTTTCCCCATGAAGTTGGTGTATCAACTAACCACCTTACGACCCACAATCCCTTTGGTGCTTCATCCAATATGGTTAGGATTTTGGATCCCTAGGTTTTTTTCCTCTTAGGGCTTAGTAATTTATGTTAAAAGGCCATTTTCGACCTCTTGTAAGGTCTTCTTGTAAATAAGCATAGCCAAAACCTCTCTCTTCATAGATAAGCTACCACCATAGCTAGTTTGTATTGCTGTGCAGTTTATAGTCTTTCCTATTTCATTCATTAATAGAATTGGGGTTTCACTGTATGAATTTTCTCTCTACAATATTTTTTTGTGTGCCTTTCCATTCATATTCCTACCTTTTATTCTGTTCTCTATATAATCCAAATCCATGGTATTAGAGAAATCTTCTCTTTATTGTTTCTCGGTGCACGTCCTCGACAAGGTCAAGGTATAGAGAATTAGGGCTAAAGCTAATTTCCCTTGTGGAAAACCAATCTCATGGGCCCAAGTGGCCTCCCATGGTGGAATAAATGGGAAATTATGGAGTAGGAGATTATATCAAGTTGTTGCTCGCTAAAGCCCTTGCGTGACAAAGGAACAAGATGATGGAGAATTTCACCCGAATTCTTTGACGACTACCAACAATGGTCGAGGCACCTTTAGCAAGAAACCATTTTGGAGGTGTGGCACTCTTCAAGGTACACGTTAAATTTATATCCATTTATTTGAATTCCAAATAGATGCAGGTGTTTTGGAGAAATGGTTAAATATGTTAGAGGGTTATTACTTTGTTCATAATTTTTTCGACATAAAAAATATTGTCTTCACGCTCCTAAAATCCCTTCCCCATGTCAAATATTGGTGTGAAATTTACTAGGAGAGACGTAATGGATATGAGTATACAACATTTAGGATATAACCCACTTTGGCAACATTTATTGATGCCCTCAAGAAGGAATTATACCATGTAGAAAACTATGACGACCAATACATGAGATGCACAACTCTGCATCATGAGAGAGACTAGACGGTGTCGAAGTACACCAATATCTTCCATACCTTGTGTTCAATGCTAGGTAACAGAGACTCCGAGCAACACCTAGTTTTGAAGTACAATTGTGGCCTACAAAGGTACATCCAAATAGAGATGGATTTATTGGATATATCCCCATTGGGAGCCACTTATCGATATGCTATCAAATCCGAGCAAAAATTTAAGAAATGGAATAAGAAGGAATTTGGGTCTATAAATCCACCACAATAGAAGAATGGTCAATGTGGACCTAACTCATAGAACAAAGTGTAGAGCAAGGAGAGACAACCTCAAGAAAACTAGTCCAAGTCGCATGCAAAGAAGGGTAATGGGAACTCAAAGAAGGACATTGGAAAGTGGTGTGATTTCCACAAAAGTCCCTGGCACAACATTGATGAGTGTCAATCTAGACAGTCATTGCTGGTCAAATTTAAAGAAAAATAAGCGAACTTTGGCTCAAACGATGATTCATAGCAATATAAGGGAAAGACAATCATTGATGTAGAACTCAGTGCTACCATCACAACTGTAAATATCCAACTAGAATAGTCAAAGGAGCTTGATTTGGGGGAGCGCCTCTTCCATTCATAGATGTGGGTGAAAGGAAATCCACTACATTTCATTGTTGACAATGATAGCTAGAAGAACTTGATCTCATCTGAGGTCATCAAAATATTGAAGTTGCTGACAATGCCACACCCCTAACCATACACCATCAATTGGTTGAGCTAGGGATTGGGCATTTGCATCAACCAACAATGTCGCTTGTCCTACAACATCAAGCCCTTCAAAGATGAGGTACTATGTGATGTTTCCCCACTTGAAGTTTGTGATGTTATTTTAGGAAAACACTATATGTGGGAATGTCATGTTGTTTATGAGTCCAAGCCCTATAATGTCATTGTTACTTTGCGAGTCCAACTCTATAGGGTACCATAGGTAGATTTGACTACTGCAATTTCCTTGCTCTCGACAAAGCAATGTTGGAAGGTAATCTCTAAGGCTAGACATTTTTTCTTCTTCATGGTTTAGTTAGAAGGTGAACGAAAGGTCACTATGACCACCACAAACTTAACACATGGCCTCTCTACATAAGATAAGTACGTGGACATTATTGTAGGGATGCTATAGATATATCTTCGCTTCACCTACAAGGGTGCCTCTGCATTGCCAAGTCAAACATTCAATTGAATTGATACTTGGTGCTCCTTTACTTAATGGCCCAATATATAAACACTCTCTTTTGGAGAATGAGGAAACAAAACATCAAAGTTTATGATCTCATCCAAAAGTGCCACATTCGATCGATCTCCTTGCCTGGTGGGAGCCCAATTGTGTTGGTGTAGAAGAAAGATGGGACATGGCGAATCTGTAAAAAATCACTATCAAGAATCAATACCCGATCCCCAAAATTGATGATCTTCTTGATCAACTTAAGGGCACCAAGTTCTTTAGTAGCATTGATATGAAGTCAAGCTACCACCAGGTTCCAATTGAACTAGCTGACGTATGGAAGACAACCTTGAAATCTAAATAAGTCCTTTTTGAGTGGCTGGTCATTTATTTTGGTTTGACTAATGCTCCAATAACATTCATGAAGATAATGGATGATATCTTACGGTTGTTCATGAACTCTTTTGTGGTTTTACATTTGGATGATATCCTTGTCTTCAACTGAACTTGGGGAGAACATTTGCAACACATTTAATAGATCCTGAGCACCCTACGACAACACAAGTTATATGCCAATATAGAGAAATGCTCATTTGGAATGCAAAGAATTCAATATTTGGGATACATTGTGGATAAACATGGGGTGCATGTGAACCCAACCAAGATACAAGTCATCTACGATTAGCTAGCCCCAAATACTCTAACAGATCTTCTCAACTTCTTGGGCCTTGCCAACTTCTACCATAGTTTCAAGTTGGGGTTCTCTCATATCGCTTGTTCCTTAAGCCAAGTGATCAAGTGTGGAGCTAAAGCCAAATTTTCCTAATCTTAATCACAACATAAAGCATTCGAGGATCTGAAATGCCGACTCTTCTCAACATCGTTCCTGACTCTACCAAATCTGCAACATCCATTCGAGACTGAGACAAATTTCTCCAACTATGATATCAGTGAAATCCTCACTCAACATGTACATCCAGTGGCCTATCACAACAATATACTCTCTGATACTATTTGCAGGTATCCCACCTATGACAAGGAGATGTACTCCATTGTGCAGACATGCTGATAGTGGAAACATTATATTATGGGGAAGGAAACGGTCATTCACACTAATCACAAGCCTTTGCAATTCATGTAGACATAAGGAAAGTTGCATAATGACTGCCATTAGAAGTGGTCCACATACTTGCAACAATTCCATTTGAACATTAAGTACAAGAATGGAATCAAAAACTATGTTGTAGACCACCTCAATCGACCCTCAGTCGTGGCACTGAGCACGATTCTCAACTCCTATGGGAATGAGACCTTTGGGAGGCCCAAATTGTTTGAATTCAACCCTAACTTCACTACTACATATCAGGAATTGGATGTAGGTAAACAAGTTATATAATTTGACATCTATGATGCACTTTTTTGCTATATAGGTCACCTTTATGTTCCTTAAAGCAAGCGTGCAAAGATAATTTGGGAGGCACATTACAGTCGAGTGGCATGGCACTTCAGTGTGGAGAAGACAATAACAATACTTCAGAAGTATTTCTATTGGCTGAAACTCTTATAGGATGTTAGCAAGTATATCAAATTGTGCACTACTTGTGCCATTTCTAAGCCCACCATTAAGAAACAAGGGTTGTACACTCCTCTACCTACCCCAGACAACCCTGGGAATTAGTCTTTGTGGATTACATGTCAGGTTTTCCCTCCACCAAGAATTGCAACAATTGTTTCTTTGCGGTTGTCGATTGGTTCTCTAAGATGGCCATTTTGGCAACATGTAAGAAGAGTATCATAGTTGAAGCCACTGCTAAGATCTTCTTTGAGCATGTTTGGGTTCATTTTAGGCTACCACATACCATTATATAGATAGGGATAGTAGTTTCCTAAATACCTTCTAGTCCAACCTATGGTCTTTGATGGAGAAAAAAATGTGGTCAATCGGATGATTATGCATATCTTGCGCATGTACAACTCCAAGCATCCACATACATGAGATGCAAGACTTTTATATTTTCAACATAGCTACACTAGATCTCTCTACAACTCTATTGGCCAGAACCCTTTTTAGGTGTGCTTGGGGTTCCATCCATTGGCCCCCATTGATGTAGCTCTTCCCATTGCATCTTCATAGGAATATTCCTCCCATTCTCAGATTGAGGCAGATAGAGTAGCCGGATTTGTTGAACAAATCCAACAAATTAAACAATAGATTCATGACATCCTATAGAAATCCAAGGCCAAGCACAAGCAATGACATGACCAACATTGAGTTCCACACAAGTTTCAAGTTGGTAATAAGGTGCGGTTTCATTTGTAGAAAGAGATCCTCACATCCCCCCAAAGGAATCTCAAACCACTCCGTTATGGGCCTTACACCATAATGAAAGTTGTGGGTGATAATGCTTTTTAATTGAGTATTCACCCTTTTCTTGGCTTGCAACTAGTATTTAATGTGGAACTGCTTCGACCATATTTTCCACCCCTACTGGACACTTTAGAGGTGGTTGAGCATTTGGCCTCTACAGAACTCAATCCTGACTGCATTGAGTAGGCTATAGTGGATAAAATCATGGACACCAAGACAAAGGGAACCCACTAGTAGAACATACAACTCTATCGGGTTGTCAAAGAAGGACATCTTCTTCACTAAGGCAAGTGGTTCACTAGGAGTCAAATTCTGCAAAAGTTTCCCCATATGATGAGGGAACTTGATGCAATGGGGACCATTTCTTCCTAATGGGGGAGAACTAATCTAGGTGGAAATCGGTGGCCACCCATCTCTTCCACTGACTCTACACGATTCTTTATCATGGTAGTTTATTTATCTACATTCTTTTAGGTCCTAAACTTTTGGAGTCTTTTCTAGGCCTTAAATGATGTTTTTTTTCTATTTGGGGGCTTAGGGTAGCCATGGCCTTCCTAGACCTACCAACAACAATACCTCTCAATTAGATATTCCCAACGATCAAATTTAGGCAAGCTGAATTATAAATAAAATATAGAGGAATTGTTTAGATGTGGCTAAGCCCAAATTTGTTTTGAAATGTATTGGATGGTCATCATGATATTTCTTGTGTTGGGCCTTGGAGAGTGCTGCAATTATTTTGCATCCACATAGGCATGTGGAATGCATATATGTGGAAAAGTTATATAAGAATTTGGACTTTTGAATCCATATAGGCATGTGGGATGTAGAGATGTGGAACAAGGTAGGCAAAGTTTGGAATTTTGCATCTGCATAGGCATGTAGAATGCAGAGATGCAGACCAAGGTATACAAGATTTGGAATTTTTCATCTGCATAGACACATAGAATGTATAGATGAAGATATGTGGGAGGTAGAAGAGGGAATAGTAAAAAACAACTCCCACATTCCACATTGCATGCAAAATATGACAATTCGGCAATATCGAATGTGGTAGTGCAGAATCTGACAATACGACAATATGGAATGCAAGAATGAAGATTATAACTAAGGAAGTGACATGGCGGGATGAATGGGTGAGATGGTAAGACAAAAATATGATACGTAGGCTTCACTCCCACATAAACATGACACACGTCATGCCAAACCAACAAAAGAAAAGCTATTAAAAATTTTTGGAGCCAATTTCTTAATTTGGCCATAATAGGAGCATACTAAGTTTGATCAAGATGAAATTTGAGGTGTTAGTTCATAAGGGCATGCGATTGTAATGTCCCTTTCCAAATAGGAGCTCCACATAGGAGGCTTAATGGCCTAAACCTCCCCGTTAGACTATAGCCAGGGCCAAAGAGGGGTAAACAAGGTTACTAGAGGTCACTCCAGTCACAAGTGTTATATTCAGAAAGTGGCATTGAACTAAAAAGGGTCAAAAGCACTTTTAATTCATTATGAGCTCAAAATAGAAGTCAACAACGAATTAGTGTTTCAACAGTGATTTAGGGTTTTGGAAGTCAACAGTGAATTAGGGTTTCAACATGATTTAGGGTTTTGGAAAGCTATAAAGGAAGGCTCAACGACCTAATTCATCATTATGCAGATTATGACTTGTCATTGAGGAGAAGAGGCGCATCTTAGGAGAGATAGTTCAGTATATTCCACGAGGAAGACACCAGTTGTCTAATTTCGGTGTTGAAAGACACACCCTAGTCACCGGGAAGATCATCCAGATCTTCCATCATTCTTCATTGATTCCACAATGCTCCCATATTCTAGGTATTATATTTTAGTTGCTTCTTTGTATTTCAGCTGAGATCGTTTTGTCTTTTGATCTAGCCAAGCGTTGTTATTTCATTTAGCCGCAGTTGCTTATTTGTATTCCGGCTAACATCCTTTGCCTATTGATCTAGTCGAGTATTGTCAGTTAATTCAGCCGCATTCAACCATTTTGTAATCCACATAGATATCATAATATAAACATTGCAGTCCTTTGTCATGTTTATTATTTGTATGATCATTTATATGCTGTAAACCTTTGATCCTACACACACATTAGTAGCGTTTCCTAGACTAGCCAAGTCAGGAACATTACAGTGGTATCAGAGATTTAGTCCTACCAGCCTGTGACTAAAGACAATGTGTGCAGCAGAAGACCCAGAGGGCCGTGAACACGTAGGTGACGAATATGTCACTTACAACAGGCATCAGGAAAGAAGGCATAGGCCTGATTTTCCACATTTTCCTCCTAGCTCAGAGGAAGAGGAAGAGGCACAGAGAGAAGGGCAGAGCGTGAGGCTGAGAATGAGGTAGAGAGGATGCTAGGAGATAGATATGAGCGACCAGAGGGCAGTGGAAAGGCCCCCGTAGATCCAGAGGCATATTTCATGCAGGTTATCAACGATATGTTAGCTAATCAATGGACCATGTCTCAGTCCTTGGCACAGGTGGTTGATAGATTGGCTAGAGTGGGCACCCCAAATACATAAATCCCGCATGTAGCACAAGGGAACATGGGAGCAATAAGTAGACCCCAGTCACCCTCTCGCACATACACCTCTACGAGTAGGATTCCCAGACCCTTGTTTCCTAGTTTCCAGAGGGCACCCCCAGTAGCAGCGCCGCCATCGATAACACAGAGGCCATCCACTCATGCCGACGACATTGCAGAGTATAGGAGGGAGTTCGCAGCATTGGGTTGTGACTTCCATCAGGACATGACCTTAGTCAAGTACTATGGACTCAGACTCAGGAACTGCCCCAGAGAGCCGCAGAGGGGAGGACCACAACAAAATCAGGGACATAACCTCGATTTCATTTGAAAATTTGGGAAACTCACCATCCCTTCTTTCGACGGATCGCCCAAATACACTGCCAGAGCTTAAGTGCAGAAGCTAGACACGTATTACAAGCTCAACCAAATGACTGATATAGAGGCCATCAGTTTCGCGACCTTACACTTGGAGGGTGAGGCACACGAGTGGTGGTATCATGGACTGCTGACATTGGGTCACAGTCACATCACCTCCTATAGGGAACTTATAGATAGGCTCATGGACAGGTTTGACAGGAAGGATCCCAAGATACACTTCATGGATTTAGCCCAATTGAGACAAACTGGCACACAAGAGGCATTCATCACAGAGTTTCAGTGTGTAGCCATGGTAGTGATAGATATATTAGAGCCCAGGATGATCATGGTATTCACAGAAAGACTCACAGAGCCTTTGAGAGGATGGGTGAAGGCATACAGGCCTCCCACTTTGCAGGATGCCATCCTTCACACTCGAGATCTGGCAGACTCAATGCCAAAGACTAAAAATTTCTCCAAACCATTTGTTCCCCAGGGGATCGAGACATGAAGCCATTCCAGAGAGAATGGAAGGGCAATAAGAAGTTGGATGATGAGACTAGACGAGAGCTTATGAGGAAGAAGCTTTGCTTCAACTACAGAGATCCTTGGGTCCTAGGCCACATGTGCATGGGAAAGGGAGAGATTCATTATATTGAGGTAGCAACAGACAACGTGGAGAGTGAGGAAGAGGAGCAGGATAGTGGATCCACTAGTTTAGAGGAGGAGTCAACACCAGCAGAGCAGCCTCCCCGTAGACCACCGACACCGGCAAGAGTCCATCCTCCAGTAGTCCTACAACCACCAGAACATGCTAACAGGAGGAAACCAACAAAGGGAGGTGTCATAGCGACCCTTTCTGGTGTTCCCAGGTATGATACCCTCCATATCAGAGGGATTATTCAAGGGCAATGAGCGATCTCCCTGATAGATGGTGGGGCCACCCACAACTTCATCGACGCTTCACTAGTATCGATATGGGAACTTCAGACAAAGGAGTTCGAGGGGTTTGATGTTGCGGTAGCAGATGGCCACATAGTGGAGTGTCTAGACAGAGTTCCAAACTTAGAGATGAAGTTAGGAAACTACACAGTGAGAGACACATTTTTATGTGGTTGACCTATCGGACATAGAAGTGGTGTTAGGAGTTCATTGGATGATTACCTTGGGAAAAATCACTACCAACTACCAAACCTTGGAAATGGGATTCAGAGATCAGGATGGGAAGAAGGTTGTTCTAAGAGGTATGTCGACAGGAGCACCCAAGACAATTTCAGCCAAGAGGATGGAGAGGATATTTAGACATGCAGAGGTAGCATATGCTGCAGAATGCTTGATTACTACTCAGAAGGATTCGGAAGGTCGACAACAATACCATACATAGATCAAGAATTTATTGGGACGACATCATCAGGTCTTTGAGGCAATTCCACTAGGGAGACCACCTGACATGGGGTTTGAGCACACCATTGAGTTGGAGGAGTGGGCCAAACCTATGATCACCCCCCCTATCGTCATCCTAGGAGGTTCAAGGATGAGATAGAGAAGGCAATCAAGGAATTGGTGGAGATGGGACATATTAGACTGAACAACAACCCATTTGCTTCTTCAGTTGTCTTAGTTTGGAAGAAGGATGGCACCATGAGGATGTGCATTGATTACCGAGAATTGAACAAGAAAACCATCAAGAACCGGTACCCTATCCCACACATTGATGAGTTGATGGATGAACTGCATAGGGCAGTTTTCTTCTCAAAAATTGATCTACACTCTGGATATCATTATATCAGCATCCAAGAGCAGGACATAGAGAAGACGACATTTCAATGTCATTTTGGACACTTCGAGTTCTTGGTTATGCCATTTGGGCTAACCAATGCACCCGCTACATTCCAGTCTTGCATGAACCATATATTCAGGGATCAGTTAAGGAAACCAGTCTTGGTTTTCTTTGACGACATCTTGATCGATAGTTGGTCATGGAAAGAGCATATGGGGAACCTGGATGAGGTATTGAGCATCATGGAGGCATAATCATTATATGCCAAAGATTCCAAGTGCGAGTTCAGTATGACAAAGCTACTTTACTTAGGCCACATCATCAATGCATAGGGGGTACAGGTGCACCAAGAGAAGATCAGGACCATTCTGGATTGGCTGATGCCCAAGAATGTGACAGAATTGAGGAGCTTCTTCGGGTTGTGCAACTATTACAGGCGGTTCGTCCGGGGTTTTTCTTAGCTTGGAGCACCTCTGACAGATCTTACCAAGCATGGAGCATTCATATGGACCGAGAAATCATAGGAAGCCTTTGATCACATGAAGGAAGTCATGGGCACTTGTCTAGTGTTGGCACTACCAGACTTCACCTTGCCATTTGTAGTAGAGTGTGACGCATCTGGTGAAGGGATCGGTGCAGTTTTGATGCAGGGAGGACACCCCATTGTATTCGATAGATGGAAGCTTAGTAAACCTAAGAGGTTGTACTCCATTTATTACAAGGAAATGTTGGCAATCATGCATGCCTTGACCAAGTTCAGACAATATTTGGTGGGCGAAAAATTCATGGTCAAGACCGATCACAATAGTTTGAAGTATTTCCTTGAGAAGAAGGACCTTAGTGAGCATGAACAGAAATGGGTGACAAAGGTACATGCATTCGAATTTGACATAGAGTATGTCAAGGGGAAGAAGAACATTGTGGCCGATGCACTATCGAGGAGACCTGTGACATGTTCTTTGATGTAGATTTCAACAAATTGGAAATCCCACTTGTTAGTGGAATATTCCAAGAACAAGTTCACTTTTGAGGTGATGGATGGGAAGATACATGATGACCGGTATAGGGTCATTGACAATGTCATATTTTACAAGGATAGAGTCTACTTGGTGCCAGATTTAGGGCTTAAGAAGAAGATCCTCACCACAGTTCATTGTTCACCTCTAGCAGGCCATCATGGGCTTTTCAAAACCTACAGATAGATCAGAGAGAGGTTCTCATGGAAGGTCCTCAAACAAGACGCTATGAGACACGTCAATGAGTGTGTGACTTGCCAGCAAAACAAGTCAGAGCATGATCTTCTAGTAGGGCTACTTCAGCCACTCCCCATTCCAGAGCAGAAATGGGAGAGTATATCTATGGACTTCATCACAGGTCTACCCAAGGTCTAGGGTAAGGACTGTATCTATGTAGTGGTCGACATATTGACCAAGTTTGCTCACTTCTATTCCATACTGATAGAGTACAACGCAGTTCAAGTAGCCGAGCTTTTCTTCAAGGAGGTCTTCAGACTTCATGGGTTGCCAAAGAACATCGTCAATGACAGGGACAGTTGGTTCATAGGGACATTTTGGAGAGAGTTGTTTCGGTTGGTGGGGACAGAGTTGACACATAGCACCAACTATCACCCTCAGACAAATTTGCAGACCGAGATTGTCAACAAGTGGGTTGAAGGGTATTTTAGGAACTATGGAGGAGGACAACAGAGAATGTGGGTAAAGTGGTTACATTTAGAAGAACATTGCTACAACACCACCTTCCACATGTCCATTGGTATGACACCCTTCTGAGCATTGTACATATATGATGCTCCCACTTTGGTAGAATTGGTCTTCGGGGAGAGAAGAGCTCACAAGGCCAAGGATTGGATCATAGAGAGTCAGGAGATTCTCAAGTTGTTGAAAGAGAACCTGCAGACGACGCAAAACTGATAGAAGATAAGTGCGGACAGGGACAGGATAGACCGCAACTTTGAGGTTGGAGATTTGGTTTTCTTGAGACTCCAACCCTACAGACAATCATCTCTGAAGAAGAGTGGGGCCGAGAAGTTCAAGTCCATATTTTATGTTCCTTACAGGATCATGCACCACGTAAGTGAGGTTTCTTACAAGATAGAGCTTCCAGAGGGGAGAAAGATTCATAACGTGTTCCACGTGTCTTGCCTAAAAAATGCAGTGGGACAATTCATTAGCACATCAGAGGATCTTCCCCCGTTGGATGAGGAGGGAAATTGGAGTTAGTTCCGAAGGAGGTTTTGGAGTTCAGGAAGCGGAAACTGAAGAGCAGGGTCATCAGAGAGTGTTTGACTAGATAGAGAGGGATTTCAGTAGAGGATGCTACTTCGGAGAGCGAGCGGGTGTTGCAACACCTTGGACTGGTATTGCTTGAGGACAAGCAATTTTGGGAAGGGAGGAATGTAATGTCCCTTTCCAAATAGGAGCTCCATAGAGGAAGCTTAATTGTATAAACCGCCCCGTTAGACTATAGCCGGGGCCAAAGAGGGGTAAACAGGGTTACTAAAGATCACTCCAGTCACAGGTGTTATATTCAGAAAGTGGCATTGGACTAAAAAGGGTTAAAAGTGCTTTTAAGTCATTATGAGCTAAAGATAGAAGTCAACAGTGAATTAGGGTTTCAACAGTGATTTAGGGTTTTGGAAGTCAACAATGAATTAGGGTTTTGGAAAGCTATAAAGGAAGGGTCAGCGACATAATTCATCATTATGCAGATTATGACTTGTCATTGAGGATAAGAGGCGTATCTCAAGAGAGATAGTTCAGTGTATTCCAGGAGGAATACACCAATTGGTTGATTTCAGTGTTGAAAGACACACCCTAGTCACCAAGAAGATCATCCAGGTCTTCCATCATTCTTCATTGATTCTGCAGTGCTCCCATATTCTAGGTATTATCTTTTAGTCGCTTATTTGTATTTCGGCTAAGATTCTTTTGTCTTTTGATCTAGCCGAGTGTTGTTATTTTATTTAGCCACAGTTGCTTATTTGTATTTCGGCTAAGATCCTTTGTCTGTTGACCTAGTCGAGTATTGTTAGTTTATTCAGCCGCATTCGGCCATTTTGTAATCCACAAAGATATCATAATACAAACTTTGCAGTCCTTTGCCACGTTTATTATTTGTATGATCATTTATATGTTGTAAACCTTTGATCCTACACACACATTAGCAGTGTTTCCTAGACTAGCCAAGTCAGGAACATTACAATGATTTCATGTAATGGACATGCCATATGTTGGAAGATATTGCAACACTAATGATATGAATTGTAGGAGTAAACACATATTGTTGGAAGAAGATAAAAGTAGAGAATGCTAAGTGCATTCTAAATGTACAAATGGGTAGTAATCCAAAGAAGTAAATAAAATAATAAAATTGCATTGACTTCTAGAATCAAAGTATAAACAAGGCCCATGAAATGGAAAAAGGTATATCTGGTATATGTACTTGGAATTGGTTGCAAAGTGGAATGGATTTTAAAAGGAGTCCATATGAAGCTAGAATGACATAAATTGTAGAATTATAATGTGCTAGAAATGTTGGTAAATGGAATTAAAATTGGAGCAATATTCGCCAAGGAAAGAGAGATGTTAATGAGACTGTAAGAATAAGACTGATGGAAATGGGAAATGGATAAGTTAGGTTTGGATAAAAAGTGATCAAGAAAATGGAGCAGTAATTCAAATATGATGCCTGCCTGTCAACCTTTTCTGTAGGCAATGTGGGGAGGGCTGGTACCCTGCCTGTCGTCCTTCTCCGCATGCCACACGAGGAGGGTTGTGGCGGAGGAGGGGCGAGGGAGGGGCATACATACACATGAAAGGGAGGTGGAGGAGGGGAGGTGGCGAGAGAGCAGGGTAGGGAGGGCCTCGTGGTATGGGTGGGTGTCGGGGGCTTGGTGATTATAAGAATCATTTCATTTTTTAATTTTTGTTTTTATATGTTTTTTTGTATTTTATTTGATTGTGTAAGTTTCCATAGTTAGTCATAATACTAGAGAGTTTTTTGGATTAAAACTGTGTATGATGTTTTGAAATGTCCAACGTTTCTAGTGGACACTCCACCTATCATCGGGGACAATTGAAGTTAATACACCGAAGAAGAGTGTCGAGGTTGAATTTATAGGGTGTGATTGGTAAGTGTCCATTGAAGAAATAACCGTTAGAGTTACCGGAAAAAATATATTAAAATTTTTAGGTAGTCTATGAGATAAAATATTAAAAATTGAAGATAATCGTTGAGATAAAATATTAAAAAAAGTTGAGATAAAATATTAAATAAAATGGAGATTGACTAAGATTAATTAAAAAATAATTATATTTAATATTTAGTATTGAGTATTTAACTTGATAAAGAGTTAATAAAGTATCTATGAAGATAAAGTTGTTGATGATGATGATTAACGTCCACTAAGACCTAATTGGTCTATCAGACCTTAAGAGGGTAAGTAATTACTTGTGATTCTTTAGAATTTTGTTTCTGTGCTCGAAAATCATTCAGAGAAGCTTTCCAAGATCACCATACTTTTGTTGAGTTAAGAGGTTAGGAAGGTTGGTAGTGTGATCAATATTTTGAAAATGAGATCTAATATGGGTATAGGTTGGACAATCTAAGAGAAAGTGCTTTTCATCTTCAACCTTC
>ML777007.1:307142-318069 GCA_009831015.1 Picea engelmannii | reverse complement strand
TATTTTTCTTATAAAAAGTAGAATTAATAGGTGCAAAATAACAAATTTCTATATACATCTTCTTAGCATTGGTGTCTGAAATTTCTATCCAAATGTATTAATTAAGAGGGTCAATCTTATGAAGTTGAATGTGAGGAGAAATGCTTTTTCTAATAAAACAAGCTATGCCTCCTGTCCCTCTATGGTGGGATTTTTTGTTCCCATTAACTAATAACCCTAATGTGGGTGGATTTGGTCAAGGAGATGCGGAGATAGTACTTCAATATCCGTTACGTGTTAAAGGTCTTTTATTATTCTTAGCATCTGTCATTCTGGCACATATATTTTTGGTCCTTAAGAAGAAACAATTTGAGAAAGTTCAATTGGCCGAGATGAATCTTCAGGTCCATAGATTTCCAAACATGAAGTTGACTGATTGAATAAAAAATGAATACCCCTTCGGAGACAGAGAGCCTTTTCTCCTCCTTCTCCCTTATATATTCTTGGGAAAATGTTCATGTGGACATATCTACATTTCAAATAGGGAGTGACTCAATAAGCACTGGAACAGATCAACTTGTCGAACGATCCCCATATGCTTTCTAGATTGTGTACTATATACATGTCATTCCCTCCTTTCCTTGCCCATTTTCAAAAGAAAAAATCCAGAAAATAGAGAAAGATCGCAGGAAGGAGAGATTATGAGAAATAAGGGATAAAATGGACATTAAGGGAAACCAAATATATTTAATGTGAGATAATTATAGGAATGAAACCAAATATGAGAAAGTTATTGAGAGAAGTTAATAAAGTATTAATAAAGAAAAAATATTTAATTATTGAGATAGAAATAGTATTAATGATAGGATACAATAAAATTAGTGATAAAAAAATTTAAGCTTTCAGTCACTTAGTAGTCTTCATCCTTTCGCTCCTTTTCCTCGCCTTTAACCAGCTCCTTGCCTTCTTTCATCCTTTGAAATTCTCTGACCTAACCTAGTCTCGTCAATTTTTTTTTATCACTAGTTTAATAGTATACCATCATTAATATTATTTCTATTAATGATGGGATACAAGAAAGTGCAAAAAGGGAAAAATTTACAATTCTAGATTAATGTAGAAAATGATAGGAGCATCAGATCGTTAGATGAAGGTAATCAAGTGTTTCTAATAATAAGTATTGTCAATGCCCAATACAAAAGTTTTTCTAGTATTTCTATATTTTCTTCTACAAGTGGAAGAAGTTGGTCTTCAAGCTTGATTGCACTAGCTAAAGAAGTATAGAAAATGGCCAAACATGGTAACTTTTGAGAGCTATAAGTTCTAGCTCAGAGCTAAGAATTGAGCATGATTATATTAATTGGAAAGGTGTTCTAGAGGAGAATATAACATAAGAATTATGTCCTGAAGATACACTTCTGGTTGTTGTATAAAGTGAGCATAATGGAGACTCTAGGATTGATTGGAGGATGCAATTGTCAATGTGAGTGATCCCTAAAGTGTCTTCAATTTGGAAAAATAAGTTTCTGGTGATATAGGATCATATTGAATGAGAAAAGAATTAATGAACACTGCATATACTTCAAAATGATATTTGCACAAGGGTGTGAATACACAATTGGATGTGCAAAAGTATGGTAGTTCAAGTTGCATATTAACTAGCAGGTTGGATGATTAGATCGAGCAATGGTTGAATACTTGGATAAATGACAACACTCTTGTCAAGGTTCTTGTAGATTTGATTTTAGATCAATCATGCTGTAAGAGGGGACAAATAGTGGTTGATGGTGCCTTAGCCAAAATGCATACAATGCATTGATTTTGATCAACACATGCAATTTGGATTACAAAGAAGAGATATGGAATTCATAATCATTGTAATTTGTTATTATATACATTGAAATAACAATGACAAATATAAGGAGCATATAATGTGAAACAACAACTTTGGTGTAAAGGATGTGAAGAGAATGTGAACTAAATAATGAACTTCATTGTACTTGAAATATGGTAATGGAGGAACAAAGCATTTCACTATGTGGAATTGTTTTACAAGTCCAAGTTAAACTTGGTGAAGAATTATCTAATGTGAATGAAAAACAATTTTTTTAATTGAACAATCTTAAAGACAACTGAAGATAAGGGCATGTGATTGTAATGTCCCTTTCCAAATAGGAGCTCCAGAGAGGAGGCTTAATGGTCTAAACCGCCCCGTTAGACTATAGCCAGGGCCAAAGAGGGGTAAACAAGGTTACTAGAGATCACTCCAGTGACAGGTGTTATATTCGGAAAGTGACATTGAACTAAAAAGGGTTAAAAGCACTTTTAATTCATTATGAGCTAAAAATAGAAGTCAACAGTGAATTAGGGTTTCAATAGTGATTTAGGGTTTTGGAAGTCAATAGTGAATTAGGGTTTCAACATGATTTAGGGTTCTAGAAAGATATAAAGGAAGGGTCAGCAACCTAATTCATCATTATGCAGATTATGACTTGTCATTGAGGAGAAGAGGCACATCTTAGGAGAGATAGTTCAGTGTATTCCAGGAGGAAGACACCAGTTGGATGATTTCGGTGGTGAAAGACACACCCTAGTCACCAGGAAGATCATCAAGGTCTTCCATCATTCTTCATTAATTCCATAGTGCTCCCATATTTTGGGTATTATCTTTTAGTTGATTATTTCTATTCTAGCTAAGATCGTTTTGTCTTTTGATCTAGCCGATTCTTGTCAGTTTATTCAACCGTATTCGGCCATTTTGTAATCCACAGAGATATCATAATACAAACTTTGCAGTCCTTTGTCACGTTTATTATTTGTATGATCATTTATATGCTGTAAACCTTTGATCCTACACACACATTAGTAGCGTTTCCTAGACTAGCCAAGTCATGAACATTACAATGGTATTAGAGCTTTAGTCCTGCTAGCCTGTGACTAAAGACAATGAGTGTAGTAGAAGAACCAGAGGGCCATGAACACGTAGGTGACGAATATGTCACTTACAATAGGAATTAGGAAAGAAGGCATAGGCCTGATTTTCCACCTTTTCCTCCTAGCTCAGAGGAAGAGGAAGAGGCACACAGAGAAGCAAAGAGAAGGGCAGAGCGTAAGGCTGAGCGCGAGGCAGAGAGGATGCTAGGAGACAGATATGAGCGACCAGAGGGAAGTGGAAAGGCCCCCGTAGATCCAGAGGCATCTTTGATGAAGGTTATCAACGATATGTTAGGTAGTCAACGGACCATGTCTCAGTCCTTGGCACAGGTGGTTGATAGATTATCTAGAGTGGGCACCCCAGATACACAAGTCCTGCATGTAGCACATGGGAACTCAGGAGCAGGTAGTAGACCCTAGTCACCCTCTCGCACATACACCTCTGCGAGTAGGATTCCCAGACCCTTATCTCCCAGTTTCCAGAGGGAACACCCGGTAGCAACACTGCCACCGATAGCACATAGGCCACCCACTCATGCTGACGACATTGCAGAGTATAGGAGGGAGTACACAGCATTGGGTCGTGACTTCCATCAGGACATGACCTTAGTCGAGTACTGTGGACTCAGACTCAAGAACCGCCCCAAAGAGCCGTAGAGGGGTGGACCACCACAACAATAGGGACATAACCTCGATTTCATTAGAAAAGTTGGGAAACTCACCATCCCTTCTTTCGACGGATCATCCAAATACACCGCCAAAGCTAGGGTATAGAAGCTAGACACGTATTACAATCTCAATCAGATGACTGAGACAGAGGCCATCAGTTTCATGACCTTACACTTGGAGGGTGAGGCACACGAGTGGTGGTATCATGGACTGGTGACATTGGGTCACAGTCACATCACCACCCATAGGGAACTTACATATAGGCTCATGGATAGGTTTGACAGGAAGGATCCCGAGATACACTTCAGGGATTTAGCCCAATTGAGACAAACTAGCACAACGGAGGCCTTCATCATAGAGTTTCAGTGGGTAGTCATGGCAGTGATAGATATATCAAAGCCCAGGATGATCATTCTATTCACAGAAGGACTCACAGAGCCTTTAAGAGGATGGGTGAAGGCATACAGGCCTCCCACTTTGCAGGATTCCATCCTTTGCACTCGAGATCTGGCAGACTCAGTGCCAAAGACTAAAACTTTCTCCAAACCATTTTTGCCCTAGAGGGATCGAGACATGAAGCCATTCCAGAGAGAATGGAAGGGCAAAGAGAAGTTGGATGATGAGACTAGACGAGAGCTTATGAGGAATAAGCTTTGCTTCAGCTGCAAAGATCCTTGGGTTCCAGGCCATAGGTGCATGGGTAAGGGAGAGATTCATTATATTGAGGTAGCAACAGACAATGTGGACAGTGAGGAGGAGGAGCAGGACAATGGATCCACTAGTTTAGAGGAGGAGTCAACACCAACACAGGAGAAACCTCCCTATAGACCACCGACACTCGCAGGAGCCCATCCTCCAGTAGTCCCACAACCACAAGAACAGGCTAACAGGAGGAAACCAACAAAGGGAGGTGTCATAGCGACACTTTCTGGTGTTCCCAGGTATGATACCCTCTGTATTAGAGGGATTATTTAGGGGCAACAAGCAATCACCCTGATAGATGGTGGGGCCACCCACAACTTCATCGATGCTTCACTAGTATCAAGACGAGCACTTTAGACAGAGGAGTTTGAGGGGTTTGATGTTACGGTAGCAGATGGCTACACAGTGGAGTGTCTAGACATAGTTCCAAACTTAGAGATGAAGTTAGGCAACTACAAAGTGAGAGACACATTTTATGTGGTTGACCTATTAGACACAGATGTGGTGTTAGGAGTTCAGTGGATGATTACCTTGGGAAAAATCACTACCAACTGCCAAAACTTGGAAATGGGATTCATAGATCAGGATGGGAAGAAGGTTGTTCTAAGAGGTATGTCGACAGGAGTACCCAGGACAGTTTGAGCCAAGAGGATGGAGAGGATATTTAGACATGCGGAGGTAGCATATGTCGTAGAATGCTTGATCACTACTCAGAAGGATTCGGAAGGTCGACAACAATACCATACATAGATCAAGAATTTATTGGGACGACATCATTAGGTCTTTGAGGCAATTCCAACAGGGAGACCACCTGACAGAAGGTTTGAGCACACCATTGAGTTGGAGGAGGGGGGCAAACCTATGATCACCCCCCCATATCATCATCCTAAGAGGTTCAAGTATAAGACAGAGAAGGCAATCAAGGAATTGATGGAGATGGGACACATCAGACCAAGCAACAACCCATTTGCTTCTTCAGTTGTCTTAGTTCTAAAGAAGGATGGCACCATGAGGATGTGCATTGATTACCGAGCCTTGAACAAGAAAACCATCAAGAACCGGTACCCTATCCCACACATTGATGAGTTGATGGATGAACTGCATGGGGCAGTTTTCTTCTTAAAAATTGATCTACACTCTGGATATCATCAGATCAACATCCCAGAGAAAGACATAGAGAAGATGACATTTTGATGTGATTTTGGACACTTCGAGTTCCTGGTTATGCAATTTGGGCTAACCTATGCACCCGCTACATTCCAGTCTTGCATGAACCATAGAATCAGGGATCAGTTAAGGAAATCATTCTTGGTTTTCTTCGACGACATCTTGATCTATAGCCAGTCATGGCAAGAGAATATGAGGCATCTGGATGAGGTATTGAGCATCATGGAGGCACAATCATTATATGCCAAAGAGTCCAAGTGCAAGTTCGGTGTGACATAGTTGCTTTACTTAGGCCACATCATCAGTGCACAGGGGGTACAGGTGCACCGAGAGAAGATCAGGTCCATTCTGGATTGTTTGACACCCAAGAATGTGATAGAATTGAGGAGCTTCTTCAGGCTGTGCATCTATTACAGGCGGTTCATCCGGGGTTTTTCTTAGCTTGGAGCACCGCTGACAAATCTTACTAAGCATGGGGCCTTCATATGGACCGAGAAATCATAGGAAGCCTTTGATCACAAGAAGGAAGTCATGGGAACTTGTCCAGTGTTGGCACTACCGGACTTCACCTTGCCATTTGTACTAGAGTGTGACGCATCCGGCGAAAGGATCAGTGCAGTTTTGATGCAGGGAGGACACCCCATTGTATTCGAGAGACATAATCTTAGTCAACCTGAGAGGTTGTACTCCATTTATGACAAGGAAATTTTTGCAATCATGCATGCCTTGACCAAGTTCAGACAATATTTGGTGGGCAACAAATTCATGGTCAAGACTGATCACAACAGTTTGAAGTATTTCCTTGAGTAGAAGGACCTTAGTGAGCGCCAACAGAAATGGGTGACAAAGGTACATGCATTCGACTTTGAAATAGAGTATGTTAAGGGGAAGAAGAACATTGTGGCCAATGCATTATCGAGGAGACCTGCGACATGTTCTTTGATGGAGATTTTAGAAAATTGGAAATCCCACTTGTTAGTGTAATATTCCAAGAACAAGTTCTCTTGTGAGGTGATGGATGGGAAGATACAGGATGACTGGTATAGGTTCATTGACAATGTCATATTTTACAAGGAGGGAGTCTACTTAGTGCCAGATTTAGGGCTTAAGAAGAAGATTCTCACCACAGTTCATGATTCACCTCTAGCAAGCCATTAGGGTTTTTCAAAACCTACACACAGATCAGAGAGAGGTTCTCATGGAAGGGCCTCAAACAAGACATTATGAGACATGTCAGTGAGAATGTGACTTGCCAGCAAAACAAGTTAGAGCATGCTCTTCCAGCAGGGCTACTTCAACCACTCCCCATTCCAGAGCAGAAATGGGAGAGTATATCTATGGACTTCATCACAGGTCTACCCAAGGTTCAGGGTAAGGACTGTATCTATGTAGTGGTCGACATATTGACCAAGTTTTCTCACTTCTACGCCATACCGCCAGAGTAAAACTTAGTTCAGGTAGCCAAGATTTTTTTCAAGGAGGTCTTCAAACTTCATGGGTTGCCAAAGAACATCGTCAGTGATAGGGATAGTCGGTTGATAGGGACATTTTGGAGAGAGTTGTTTCAATTGGTGGGGACAGAATTGAAACCTAGCACCATCTATCACCCTCAGACAGATGGGCAGACTGAGATTGTCAACAAGTGGGTTGAAGGGTATTTGAGGAACTATGTAGGAGGACAACAGAGAACGTGGGTAAAGTGGTTACATTTAGGAGAACATTGCTACAACACCACCTTCCACATGTCCATTGGTATGAGACCCTTCCGAGCATTGTACAGATATGATGCTCCCACTTTGGTAGACTTGGCATTCAGGGAGAGCAGATCTCCCAAGGCAAAGGATTGGATCATAGAGAGTCAGGAGATTCTCAAGTTGTTGAAAGAGAACCTGCAGACGGTGCAAAACCGACAGAAGATAAGTGTAGACAGGCACATGATAGACCATAGCTTTGAGGTTGGAGATTTGGTTTTCTTGAGACTCCAACCCTACAAACAATCATCTCTAAAGAAGAGTGGGGTCGAGAAGCTCAAGCCCATATTTTATGGTCCTTACAGGATCATGCGTCGAGTAGGCGAGGCTGCTTACGAGATAGAGCTTCTAGAGGGGAGAAAGATTCATAATGTGTTCCATGTGTCTTGCCTAAAAAAGGCAGTGGGGCAATTCATTAACACATCAGAGGAGCTTCCCCCGTTGGATGAGGAGGGACAGTTGGAGTTAGTTCCGAAGGAGGTTTTGGAGTTATGGGAGCAGAAACTGAGCAGCAGGGTCATCAGAGAGTGTTTGATCACATGGAGAGGGCTTCCAGTAGAGGACTCTACTTGGGATAGCGAGCAGGTGTTGCAACACCCTGGACTGGTATTGCTTGAGGACAAGCAATTTCGAGAAGGGAGGACTGTAATGTCCCTTTCCAAATAGGAGCTCCAGAGAGGAAGCTTAATGGTCTAAACTGCCCCGTTAGACTATAGCCAGGGCCAAAGAGGGGTAAACAGGGTTACTAGAGGTCACTGCAGTCACATGTGTTATATTCAAAAAGTGACATTGATCTAAAAAGGGTTAAAAGCACTTTTAAGTCATTATGAGCTAAAAATAGAAGTCAACAGTGAATTAGGGTTTCAACAGTGATTTAGGGTTTTGGAAGTGAACAATGAATTAGGGTTTCAACATGATTTAGGGTTTTTGAAAGCTATAAAGGAAGGGTCAGCGACCTAATTCATCATTTTGCAGATTATAACTTGTCATTGAGGAGAAGAGGCACATCTCAAGAGAGATAGTTCAGTGTGTTCTAGGAGGAAGACACCAATTGGCTGATTTCGGTGTTGAAAGACACACCCTAGTCATCGAGAAGATCATCCAAGTCTTCCATCATTCTTCATTGATTTTGCAGTGCTCCCATATTCCGGGTATTATCTTTTAGTTTCTTATTTGTATTCTGGCTAAGATCCTTTTGTCTTTTGATCTAGCCGAGTGTTGTTATTTTATTTAGCCACAGTTTCTTATTTGTATTCCGGCTAAGATCCTTTGTCTGTTGATCTAGTCGAGTATTGTCAGTTTATTCAACTGCATTCGACCATTTTGTAATCCATAGGGATATCATAATACAAACTTTGCAGTCCTTTGTGGCGTTTATTATTTGTATGATCATTTATATGCTGTAAACCTTTGATCCTACACACACATTAGCAGTGTTTCCTAGACTAGCCGAGTCAGGAACATTACAATGATTTCATATAATGGACGTGCCATATGTTGAAAGATATTGCAACACTAATGATATGAATTGTAGGAGTAAACACATATTGTTGGAAGAAGATAAAAGTAGAGAATGCTAAGTGCATTCTAAATGTACAAATGGGTAGTAATCCAAAGAAGTAAATAAAATAATAAAATTGCATTGACTTCTAGAATCGAAGTATAAAGAAGGCCCATGAAATGGAAAAAGGTATATGTGGTATATGTACTTGGAATTGGTTGCAAAGTGGAATGGATTTTAAAAGGGGTCCATATGAAGCTAGAATGACATAAATTGTATAATTATAATGTGCTAGAAATGTTGGTAAATGGAATTAAAATTGGATCAATATTCGCCAAGGAAAGAGAGATGTTAATGAGATTGTAAGAATAAGAGTGATGGAAATGGGAAATGGATAAGTTAGGTTTGGCTAAAAAGTGATCAAGAAAATTGAGTAGTAATGCAAAGATGATACCTTCCTGTCGACCTGCTCTATAGGCAACGTGGGGAGGGTTGGTACGCTGCCTGTCGTCCTACTTTGCATGCCACATGAGGAGGGTTGTGGCGGAGGAGGGGCGAGGGAGGGGCATACATACACATGAAAGGGAGGTGGAGGAGGGGAGGTGGCGGGAGAGAGGGGTAGGGAGGGCCTCGTGGTATGGGTGGGTGTCGGGGGCTTGGCGATTACCAGAATCATTTCATTTTTTAATTTTTGTTTTTATATATTTGTTTGTATTTTATTTGATTGTGTAAGTTTCCATAGTTAGTCATAATACTAGAGATTTTTCTGGATTAAAATTGTGTATGATGTTTTGAGACTTCCAACATTTCCAGTGGACACTCCACCCATCATCAGGGACAATTGAAGTTAATACACCGAAGAAGAGTGTCGAGGTTGAATTTATAGGGTGTGATTGGTAAGTGTCCGTTGAAGAAAAACTGTTAGAGTTACCGGAAAAAATATATTAAAATTTTTAGGTAGTCGTTGAGATAAAATATTAAACATTTAAGATAATTGTTGAGATAAAATATTAAAGAAAGTTGAGATAAAATATTAAAGAAAATGGAGATTGACTAAGATTAATTATAAAATAATTATATTTAATATTTAGTATTGAGTATTTAACTTGATAAAGAGTTAATAAAGTATCTATGAAGATAAAGTTGTTGATGATGATGATGATTAACGTCCACTAAGACCTACTTGGTCTATCGGACGTTAAGAGGGTAAGTAATTACTTGTGATTCTTTAGAATTTTGTTTCTGTGCTCGAAAAGCATTAAGAGAAGCTTTCCAAGATCACCATACTTTTTTCGAGTTAAGAGGTTAGGAAGGTTGGTAGTGTGATCAATATTTTGAAAATGAGATCTAATATGGGTATAGGTTGGACAATCTAAGAGAAAGTGCTTTTCATCTTCAACCTTCTTAGTGTCACAAAGGTGACACACTCTTTCATCCCATGGCGTTTAAGGAATTGACCAACGCCCAGTTTCACTACGGAGCTCGTGAGAATTTGTTCTTATCTTAGCAATGCTTATTTTTTTCTTTACACTTGGCAAAACAGATAGATAATTTTGATCTTCTAGATTAGGGTTGATTACATCTTTATAATACCTTAATTTTCTTTTTTCCTCTAACTCTTTATCACACCACATTTTTTCCTTAAATTTTGATTTCACATTTTTTTTTAATAGTATCTTTATTCTGCAAAACGGTTTCTTCCATGATTCCCCAATAGTTTAGCCAAGACCAAGCGTCTTTATGCCATCCTCGCTTGAGTCGATGGTGGTTATGACTTGATTTGGAAGCAATTTTAGGTAGTGTCTTGTCTTCCATGTTGTTTAACTTGTTCTTATACATTAGATATCTAGTCATAGCCATGCCCTCAATGGGGGAGAGGCTTGTTTCTACGAGGAGGATGGGATAGGGCGTATTTCCTTTAATTTTGAGATTATAGGTTATAAAATTATTTTGTATTTGCTCTATCTTTCTCCAGGGTTCACGAGAGATACTACAGCCCCAGACTTCACATCCATAAAGAATAATAGGTGTAAAAAGAGTCTCAAAGAGGAGTTTCTTCTTATCCCAACTCCAACGTTCAGCTGATTTACAATTGTTTTCAAGCCCATAATAAGCTTTCCATCCCCCAATAATCCTTTTCTCAATGCTATAATTCCAATTAAGCTTGTGGTGAATATCAATTCCAAGATATTTGTATGAAGTCACTTCGTCCAAGTTGTTGTTG
>ML777007.1:277443-288651 GCA_009831015.1 Picea engelmannii | reverse complement strand
ATTCAAATACTGTTTGCTTCAGAATTTCTATATAGATCTGCTGTTATAAGTGGAAGAGTTTATGCTTCTCTGTTTGATCTAAGATTCGTTTTGAGTTCTATTGTAGATCTACTATTAGAAAACTGCTGATATATATTTAGAGAGTATTGATATCACTGTTTTTGATCTGAATCCTTTTGTCTCTCTTTGTCTTGAGCTTACTGTTAGAGTATTTGCATAGATCTCTGCTGTCTTCTTTAGAGGATTGGAATATCACTGTTAAGTTAGGGTTTTCATCTCACTGTTAGAGATCTAGCTTTATTTGTTAAGATCAGAATTCTATTATACAGTCTCTTCCCTATATGCTGTTCTGTACATCAGATCTAAAGGAGTTTTTGCTTTGAAATTTAAAAGAGACTACTGTTTTCTTCTTATCCTAAAAATCTAACAGTCCACAAACCAGTTGTTTTTTTCTTTGAGACAATGTTAAACAAAACATCATCGACCAAACACAGACGTATGGCACTCAGTGCTCTTGCATCGATCCCATCCCAGTCTTCATCTGTTATGGTTGTGGGTTGCTTTGCTTTTCCCAAAAGTGCCTTCACCATGCCTTGTTGCACGAACAGATCGTGCATCTTAACCTTTCAGATCTTGAAATTGTTCTTGCAATTGAATTTCTCGATTTCGAATTTAACACTCTGAGTTTTCGCCATTAGCAAAGGAAAAAAAATTCCAAAACACCACTACTTATAATAACCAAGGCCCTTTTAAAAATAATGTGGAGGAATAATGGTATAAACTCCACAAGGTTTAATAAAAAATTCTTTTTACTAACCTCACCTCTTAAAAAATAAAATTCACTTTTACTTTTTACCTTATACCTTTACTCCATAAAAAACCTTTTAAAACATCCTCCGCCCTTTTGTTTTATGCAAACAATATTTTAATTCCAAATATTGTAAAAACTTTTTCACTCCATAAAAAACATACCTTTACTTTTTCACTTCATAAAAGCATGTGAATGTTTCTTGAATGGAGATCGATGCTCCTTGGACTATTGAAAGGGAGCGCTAGTTTGAACTATCAACACTCCTTGAGTGTGGATGGGGGAGCGCTAACGCTCCTTGGACTATTGAAAGGGAGCGCTAGTTTGAACTATCAACACTCCTTGAGTGTGGATGGGGGAGCGCTAACACTCCTTGACTATGGATGGGGGAGCGCCGACGCTCTGTGGTGCATGATATGGGTGTGCGTAGTTCATGAAAAATTCAATTTCATAAGTGTGAGGGCGTCGACGCGCCTCTAACACTGCATAGGGAGCGTCGATGACTTTCTACTCAATTTCCTCCTGCAACACCTACTCAATTCACCTTCTTGCACCACAGATCTCGCCTCACGGATTTCCAACGCAACTCTGATACCAATTGTTAGATTTGCAAATGTGGAAAACACAATTCACATATTATAATCAACAATCACACAGATAAGAAACATAGAGATTTCACGTGGCTCACCCAAATGTTGGGCTACGTACACCAAGCAGAGGTATCAATTGTCTTATTATTCAGATCATGGAGATTATAGCAGACTTGCAAGCTCTCTCATATTCCTATCACACATCCTCCCATCTCATATGCCTCTATGGGCTTACATAAATTTATATACATTTACACAGGAAACTGATTATTAAATGCGATCTCATCCATATTCTAACTTGGTCTATTTAGTTGCAACCAACACAAAATAATAGGATTTAAATCTATCTTTGGAGGAATTCGTTGTCACCAAATTCAACAAAGAGCAAGGAGCATGCAATCTCAGTATGGAAATGAAAGCTAAGGGATTTGATTGATGCATGGTGGATGCAATAACCATAGCTATCCATGTGAAAAGGCCATTTTCTCTGGTTGGCTATAGAATGTATCGATGTGCTACATATGAGTCAAAGGAAAGGAATGGAAGGAGACTCTATAGTTAGGGGAAGGGGGAATGGAAGGAGATTTATTGTCAAGGGAAGGGTTGGAGATTTTCTTTGGTTGGCTATAGAATGCATTGATGGGCTGCATATAAGTCAAGGGAAAGGAATGGAAGGAGACTCTATAGTCAGGGGAAGGGGAAATGGAAGGAGATTTATAGTCAAGGGAAGGGTTGGAGATTTTCTGTGGTTGGCTATAGAATGTATTGATGGGATGCATATGAGTTAAGGGAAATGAATGGTGATGGGCTGATGGGCTGCATGTAAGTCAAGGGAAAGGAATGGAAGGAGATTCTATAGTCAGGGGAAGGGGAAATTGAAGGAGATTTATAGTCAAGGGAAGGGTTGGAGATTTCTGTGGTTGGCTATAGAATGTATTGATGGGCTGCATATGAGTTAAGGGAAATGAATGGTGATGGGCTGCATATGAGTCAAGGGAAAGGAACGGAAGGAGACTCTATAGTCAGGGGAAGGGGGATGGAAGGAGATTCATTGTCGAGGGAAGGGTTAGAGATTTTCTCTGGTTGGCTACAAAATGCATTGATTGGCTGTATATGAGTCAAGGGAAAGGAATGGAAAGAGACTCTACTCAGGGGAAGGGGGAATGGAAGGAGATTTATAGTTAAGGGAAGGGTTGGATATTTTTATAGTCATACAGGTCATTCCAAGATGTCAAAAATGTCACAATATTAGTTTAAGCTTGGTTATGTTTGTTGTAGGAATATAACTAATTAATATGTATCAAAAATCAAGTATTAAAATACAGAATGTGTGAATGGAATGTATGTATAAAAAATCAAGTATTAAATATAGAATGTGTTGATGGAATGGAATGAGATTTTATGGTTAAGAGAAGGGTTGGAGATTTGTATAACAATAAAGGTTATTCCAAGACTTTACAAGATAGTTTTTAAATTTTATAGATAAAGATGGTTGTGTTTACCATACGAATACAATTAACTAATTAATATGTATGCAAAAAAATGAAGTAATTTTCTTCTGGAAACAATTAATTTGTAAATTTGTATCTAGTGATTTTGTATAAGCATATCCAGTTATTAATTATCAAAAACTTTCTTACAAGTGATCACTTGTTCCACCACAAACAAAATTCAATATATCCATGTATTATATAGTTTTGCTTTAAATGACAAAATGAAAGTACCACAGGTGTCCCTCATTGCTGTTGCCTTTATGCAGACAAAATGTAAATTAAGTTGTTGGCAGTCTTTGTTTCCATTTACATTTACATTTAGAAGGTTTAGAGAGTATTAGTGTGCATTATGTAATTTTTTCATTGAGCAGGTGCAAGGTAACATTGGTTAAGTTTTAGTTTTATGATTTATCCTATTTTCAACATAGAGATTTGGTTATTAAAAATTCTTCATATTATTTTTTATATACAAATTAACATATATAATATAAAAATAAATAAATTATAATATTAAATAAAGACTATCAAATTGATTTTATTTTCTAAGATTTTTGTAACATATACAATATAAAAATAAATAAATTATAATATTAAATAGAGACTATCAAATTAATTTTATTTTCTAAGATTTTTGTAACATATACAATCACTCATGTGCACTGTTGAGATGGTGGAATATTTCAAAATTTATTCACCATTTTTAAATCTTGTTATACTACCTTTATATTCCATGCTCTGTTAACTCCGATACCATTCTGTCTTGTTATTAAATGTTTAATGCATATTAGTAGCAATTATATTTAAATCATTCATAAATACAAATCCATAATACCCATGCAACATAACAACAACTAAACCCGTTATTTACACAATCACTCTATCACTAATTACATCAGTGATTATAGTCCAGAAAACATTAATAAAAATAGAAAGAACATATATCTGGATGGATTTATCCATCTTTATATTTATGTTTAGAATATGTTCCTTCCTAAAAAAAACTCCTTTAGATAACCAGTTAGCTTCATCATTGAATTCTCCGTGGATCTACATTAATTCAAGTTTTCCCAATGATATATTCAAAGTATTTTTAATCATTTGATTAAATATTATTTATATCAACCATTAAAATCATTTTTTAATTTTTATTTTTCCATTTTCTTTTATAGAATTTTTCATTAGTTCATATAGTTGGATGGGACTTAATTTCTCACGGTGTAGATGAAATTATTTTTTCTCTTTGTTAGAAGGAAAAAATAATTTTTAAATATAAAATTTCAAAAAATGTTAAAACATCCACGTATTCATCATATTTAACATCCGCGTATTCATTATATTTATTGTTTTGACACTTTCAATGCTTTGCAGGTATTCTCAGACTCTAGAGTGCTGCAATTGAATCCACAATGATATGCTGCAATCAAACCTTACCGAGTTGGGAGTTGGACATGCACTATAGTTTGAAGCTGCTTCTGCAATCGAGGTCTGAAGCTGCCTCTACAGTCGAGATGTGAAGCTGCTAGAGGCTCTAGTCACCGATTGATACACTTAGTACATTTTACAAGTGCAGTCAATGCTCACTGCCTGCCCACCTTCTAACCACCTTGTATCTCCTGCATAACAAAGAAAAGTAAATAAATGAAGACCTTGAAATAAATATGAGAAAAGAAGGATTATTACTAGAATCAAAATGGGATCTTGGAAAAGGGCTTGCTTAATATCTGTGAATGCTCAAGCCTTTTTGGTGTAGATGAGAGTACCATAAATCTTCAAGCATAGGTAGTAGGTCTCCACCAACCGTGAAACCCTAGGCAACAAGTCTCCACCAATCGAGAAACCCGGTGTCCTTCTGCAAGGAACAACAAAAGATCTGCAAGTTTTCCTAGGACACCTACACCGAATATGTTTCAAACATGATTGCAAATTAGTTGACATATTTTTTGAGCTTAAATCAACAAAAGACAGTTCCTCATGGAAATTTTGATGTTGCATATCAGTCCCTTCAAATTTCGGTGACGATGACTTACCTTCAAAGTTCGATGACGATGACTTACCAAACCATTGCAATCTCTTTGGCTTGGCTAGAGAGAGAGTTTGACGAGATGGAAAGAAGGAGAGGAGCCTCCAATAACGCTAATCTTTCTTCATTTGTCAATGGGTGCATCTCACTGCCTTCTAGTGCATCTTCTGCTTGCTTTTCATTCAAGTTTGAGAGAATCCTTCCATACCATAATTAAGTACAAGTGTTGGATCTCTCATTCCATTAATCATGATGTGCACTGCTCTTTTTTATTCCCATTAGTGTTTGTTAATATCTCGTAGAAGAAGCATAAGGTAGTGGTTAAAAAAACGAGAACTAGATGACATTTTCTTACATGTATTGAAAGAAGGGTCACATTGGTAGTTTTCATGTCGAGTTTGAAAAAGTTTCTTGAATGCATTTTACATTTATCTCTGACCTGCAGAAGGTTCAAAGCAAACGTTCCCACGGTGTAGAAGCATGAGCATAACATATATTTTGAGATGCTATGTAGAACAGGGGCATAACCTCTCTTCACTTCTCTCTGTCCACATCTCGGTGCACTTTCAACTTGATGACAAACACATGGTGTCATGTTTTTCCGCCATGGGTTCAGTACTATAACGTCCCCAGCCACCAACCCCCTACCGGGTAACACTACCTAAACCACTGTATCTTTGTTTTTTGCTGCTCTGATACCAATTTGTAACTTCCCCAGCCTCTTAGGCCGGGCCATGCTACTCTAAATAATGCTATGATATATATATATATATATATATATATATATATATANTCATACACATTTCATGCGGAAGCGACGATAATACATACATGCAATAAACACAAACAATTATGATAACATTATAACACATGCACACAATACACATCATATAGAGAACATAGATTTGGTACTTATCTTTTAATAGATGACCACCAACTTCATGCAGACCTTCCACGAACCTCCCAACCTTAGACCATGCTGCTCATCACGCTCAATAGTGGGTCACCCCCGAGCTGGGACTAAACTCCACCTAAGGAAAATGAATCCTAGACCTAGGCTGAGGCTACGTGAAATTGCACTGTGCAACTGGAAGGATTCTCTCCAAGGAGCCTACACTTACACCCACTACTCATGGACTCTCATTCCCCACATGCCCGTCCCACCCCGAGAATAGACACCTTCACTGTTCCACAGTCCATCGACTGCTCCACTTCCCTTAAAGGGCTTTAGCAACATGCCGGATCAGGAATTCTCAGAGCTCCGTAGTTGGTACTGGACTCCCTCAAGGAGAAATCACTTCCCAGCAAAATCTCACCTAGAGAGAGTTTCTCATATGCCTAGTGACCTACTTCTTTAACCATGGGCCTGACAACCCGCCTCTTCAATCCACAACCACCAAAAATCGGGTAAGGCAAGGGGACGACTCATCAATTTACAAAGGTTCACAAAGGTGGAAATGAATCTGGCTACGTACTTGTTCAGTGTGTGCGTGAACTGCATAAGGGATGGCCAACATGCTGAGGATGAACTCGTGGGAAACTAAATGGTCAAACTGGTCAGAATGTTGAGAGCGAGCAAGGAAAAATGGTGAGAATGGTCAGCTGGAAGAATCGTGAGAGAGTTGTAATGGTGAGAGCGAACTCCTCCGGAAGGTGCCCAGAATGGTTCGTGAACCCCCCAATAAGGTGGGACTTCCCACATAAATCTGCATGCATCCTGGGTGACACTTGGCTCTCCAGGAGCACGCTCCTCTCCACTTGGAGTTTGTTCCTCTCCTCAAAGGAACTTAGGATAACTGGGTTTATTTTCCCAACTTTAGTACTTTTCAGGAATACATTATAATATTCCCTTGGGTTAATCCCTCAATCTTCGCCCCTCTTTCCTAGCCTCTCAACCCCATTTCTTTCCCTACCCAGTGGAGCTTAGTCCCCCATAACTCTTTCTTCGTGGTTGGTCTACATGTAACGATGTATTTTATTAATAATATGCATAATTACATATACAAAAATTAGGCCCACTGACCTTAGCATCTAGGCTCTTCGGCCTAATAAACACATAAGCCTACCAACTTATAATTACTTGGCTCACCAGCTTACAAATGTCATTACATTTCACAGGGACTCGACCTTGGGGTATTACAATCCCCTCCCCTTATTTACATAATATCAACAAGATTTTCAAAATCTTAAAAAAGATGTGGGTATTTTCTCGCATAACATCTTCATGCTCCCATGTTGCATCCTCAAGACCATACCAGGTCCATTGAACCTTTACAGGCCTTATGGCTCGATTCCAGATCTGTTTTATTTTTTGGTCCAAAATGTGTACTAGATGCACTTGAAAAACGCTTTCTTGTTCCACCTTAATCACATTCCAATCAATAACATGATTAACATAAGGTATATATTTCTTAAGCAAAGACACATGAAATACATTATGTATAGATATAGATGCAAGCAATGCAAACATATAAGCTACTAGACCAATCCTCTCTAGGATTTCAAACGACCCACAATATATGGCTACCAACTTTGAACAATTTTCCAACTTCAGGGAGCTTTTGTTGGCATTCACTCTCAGGAATACATGATCCCCTACTTTAAATTCCCTGTGAGTTCTGTTCTTATCAGCATAACTTTTCTTCCTGTCTTGGGTAGCCTTCAAATTCTGCTTAATCTTCAACATTTTCTCTTCCATTTCCTTGAGCAACTCTGGCCCAACCACTGCCCTATCAGCTGGGTTGTCCCAACTTACTGGGGTGTTGCACTTTCTGCCATAAAGTGCTTCAAACAGACTCATATTCAGTGATGCTTGATACCCATTGTTGTAGGAAAATTCTACCAAGTGTAGATAATCTTCCCATTTAGATGGTTTGTCCATCGCATACATTCTTAACATATATTCTATCACTTGGTTCACACTCTTTATCTGCCCATCAAACTCAGGATGATAAGCAGTGCTGAAGTTCATATTTGTTCTGAACCCTTTGAATAACCCCTTCCAGAACTTTGATCTAAACTTTGGGTCTTTGTCAGACACAATTGTCTTGGGTACACCATGAAAGCGTGCTACTTCCCTCATATATATATCATCAACGTTAGTTTCCTTATGAGTAGTCTTCATAGGAATGAAATGAGCATCTTTAGTAAGCTTGTCCACCACTACCATGATTGCATCATGTTGCTTGCTTGTTCTAGGCAATCCTGTGATGAAATCCATTGTCACCACTTTCCATTTCCACTCAGGAATGGGTAATGGCTGTAGTAACCCAGCTGGGTGTCTATGCTCAACCTTGACCCTTTGACATTCCAAGCATTTATCTATATATTCAACAATCTCCCTCTTCAATCCGGGCCAATAATATTTGTTCTTGACTGCTGAAACTATTTTTTGATATCCTAGGTGTCCTGCATAAGGCACATTATGCATCTCTTTTAAAATCACACTCTTCAATTCTCGAGAATCTGGTACATAAAATCTATTTTTGTACAAGAGAATTCCATCAATTCCCAATTCATAATCTCTAGTTTTCTGCTTCATTTTACCTTGCTGCAATTTTGTTACCAATTCCATGTACTGCAAATCTGCTTTTGCAACTTCATAAATTCCGCCTTTAAGATCTGTCTGATACATGCCAATGGCTGTAGCATGCAGTTCATGCACTCTCCTATTGAGTGCGTCAACCACTTTGTTCTCCTTTCCTTTGATGTACTTGATATCAAAGTCATACTCACAGAGGAATTCCAAACATCTACTCTTCCTAGCATTCAAAGTAGGTTGATCAAACAAATATTTCAGACCGTTATGGTCTGTCCTTAGCTCAAACCTCTTTCCCATGAGGTAGTGCCTCCACTTCTTCAAAGCGTGCACTATGGCTGCCAATTCCAAATCATGAGTGGCATAGAGCCCTTCATGCTCTTTCAATTTTCTGGACTCGAAACATATGACAAACCCATTATGGCTAAGGAATCCACCAAGTCCTTATTTGCATGCATTTGTGCAAACCACAAAATCTTCATTCGGATCTGTGATATTCAGAATTGGAGCACTGGTTAACAACTGCTTCAATTGTTGGAAACTCTTTTCACATTCTTTTGTCCTTTGAAACTTCTTCCCCTTCCTTTGCAAGGAAGTGATGGGGTGAGCTATTCTCGAAAACCATGCAATGAACCTTCTGTAGTAGCTAGCTAGACCCATGAAGGATCTGACTTCTGTCACATTCTTAGGTGTTGTCCACCCTTTAACGGCCTCAATCTTTTTAGGGTCCACTACTATCCCTTCTTCAAATATGATATGCCTCAAATAGCGAATTCTGTTTTGATAAAATGAGCACTTGCTCAATTTGACATACATATGATGTTCTCTTAGCACTTGTAGCACCATTCTCAAATGATGCTCATGCTCTTCTTCTGACTTGGAATATACAAGAATGTCATCCAGAAAAGCAATGACAAACTTGTCTAAATATTTTCGGAAAACACCATTCATTAAGCACATAAAAATAGCTGGTGCATTTGATAACCCAAATGGCACCACTGTGAATTCGTAATGACCATACCTTGTCCTCAAGGCGGTCTTGTTGATGTCTTCCTCTTTAATCCTTACCTAATGATATCCTGACCTGAGATCTATCTTTGAAAATATCTTTGCATCCTTCAACTGATCAAAGAGATCACCGATCCTTGGAAAATGATACTTTTTCTTTATAGTTACTTTGTTCAACTATTTGAAATCGATGCACAATCTCAATGTCCCATATTTCTTCTTCAAGAACAAGATTGGGGCACCCCAAGGTGTCACACTTGGGTGTATATACCCCTTCTTTAGAAGCTCTTCAAGCTGCATTTGCAATTTCTTCAACTCTGGTGTACTCATTCTGTAAGGAGTCTTTGATACTGGAGCTGTTCCAAGATCAAATTCATAGAGAAATCAATATCTCTCTTTGGAGGTAGTCATGGTACCTCCTTGAACACATTTTCAAAATATTCCAGGATTGCATGATCCTCCAGATTTGGCACCTTATCCTTAGATGCTTCCTCCATATGGGATGCAAATATTTGACAACCCTTGCTGTAACACTTCTTTAACTGCATTGCTGAGATTTCCTGGATAGTAACTGCCCTGGGAATTCCTTGGATTGTTTTCTGATTTCCTTTCTCATCCAAGCAAGTGAATGTCTTGTTATGACAGTCTAATATGGCATGGTGTTGGTCCAACCAATCCATACCAATTAGGTGTTATAATATAGAGGATTGTGCTCATTTAACCATTGACGATACCCTCGTCACCCAACCACAGGCCTTAAGCCACCCTCCGAGCACCTTGACCTTGACCGAGAAGAGAATTTTGGCTGCAATCTATAGCCAAGAGAGGCTAAATGCACCAAGCAAAATAATAGAAACTAAACTGAACAGATGATCCCACCCAGAAGCTAGCACACCACTCTCCCAGCTTTCCCAGAAAACTTGTGCACCAAACTGCTGCTGCCTGCAACTGCCTGCGCAGATATTGCTCTCACTGCAACTGTTGAGATGAAAAATAATGAAACTGGCGCCCTGTATTTATAGTGGACTGGCCAGTCTAACTGGGGCCGACCTAGCCAGTCTAACTGGGTCGACTTCTCCTTCTGGGCATCAATAAATTCAATATAAATATATTTGTTCAGCTGACAACCTGTCTAGGGTTTCCTTCAATTCTTTGCTTCCTTCCGGAGGATTCTAATATCGTCATAGGTCATAATAGAGGTTCATACCTCCCGAAGCTACCATAATATTAACACTCCCTCCTAGCTAGGGAGGTATGGTCTTGAGCACAACAAACCATTCAAATGGTAGCATCACGAGCACCTGTCATTATTATCCGATTGGATAATCTCCTATGACAACTGGTACAATATCAATTTATAGAACACACCTATGTCTATTCCAGTAATACACAACTACTCAGACTTTGTGAAACACAATCACAAACTGTCCTTCATAACAAATAGCAACCTGCATATAAACAATGTTATGATAAAAACTGTATCATCTGGGCCAATCTTTCACTCACATCTGTGAGATCTGAAAAATGTCTGCCACCACAGTAGTCTTCATCTGCATAGAAACAAGGTTATGATAAAACTGAATCATCTGGGCCAGTCTTTCACTCACGTCTGTGAGATATGAAAGAATGTCTGCCCTCAGTATAGAGTATCAACAATAATCATCTGGGCCAATCTTTCACTCACATCTGTGAGGTCTGAAAGAATGTCTGCCCTCAATATAGAATATCAACACTGGGCTATCTGCCCCATT
>ML777007.1:252181-266539 GCA_009831015.1 Picea engelmannii | reverse complement strand
TAATATCATGAAGTTACAGTCACACTTTCATTCTTAGGAGAGGAATTTAAATCTTATGCAATCCTAGCCTAAGTGTAGATAAAACAACTCGATTGTCAGTTGATCACTCAGTTCACTATCAATATGTGAGATGGATGTCGTAGCAGGAAAAAAGGAGAAAGAAACAAAATCAACTTAAATGTCCAAAAACATTAATTGGACTATACTAGATGAGTAATGAGGAGTAATCAAGGATTTATTGAAGTAAAAGTATCGATGGTCAGAGTCACAATTCAGGGTGCCTTAACATAAACAAACTGGTTTTTTAAATTAGTATTTATAGGGACAACCCAAAGGACCTGATCAATTTCCTTGATCCTATTGATATGGACCAAATAAAAAAAAATAGTATACATACCTCCTTTCCTAGGTTATAGAATTTTAAACATAATTGGACTACTATTACCCAAAATCTCAATTGTATTTTGTTCGAAGATTGTTCAATATGTGTATATATTATTGTAACAATGTTCATGCAGGAATCTAATATTTAGAAGGACACATTTCCAATACACTTTACCTACCTTTGGGATTTTTTAACAAGGCGGGGACTAGCTGCTTCGCAGCTATTTCACTTGTTTAATTTGAGCTTTACTTTAACAATCGTGATCCGTATTTGAGAAAGAACTAGATTTACAATAAGACTTTTTCCACTAGCCCAATGCTTTAAAGCTTTGAATCCTTTAATACCTATAGGGTATCAATATCTTTGTTTGTTGCACATTTACCTACATGGTATCAATATCTATGTTTGCATATTTTAAAAGAATCCATAAAACCATACATTCAACCTTGCTATTTGTAACTTGACCTCTTGCATACTTTAAATAAATAAAATTATTTTCATATATGAATAAAATACTTTTAGATCCACACGTTCCTTCTTGACAAGCTTCATTGAAGAACTTCCATATTTTTGAATAATCTATTTCAAGCTATGTTGTACGAGGATTCATCCCCCCATAAAAACATGTGTATTTGTCGTTTCCGCATTTTAGGGACTTGGGGATCTTTAGGAAATGTTCCCAAACTGCTAGGGATTCCATCGGGGACTCAGGGACTTGCTGGCCGTTCCCAAAACACTCCAGACAGATTTTAAGGACGTTCGAGACATATCTCCAAGATGTTCTAGGCAGATTTCAGGGATTTCCAGGGTAGATTTCAGGGATATTTTGGGCATATATCTTCAATTTTGACAATCATGGAAATTAAGGATTGGACAGTATGATCGTTTTTCTCATCCATTATTTTTTGTATTGCACTGAATATAAATCTGTTGTACAAGTTGCAACTCAAAACATGGATTTGGTATGATGTGTTTTGATTTGGGTTTCCGGTGGTTTAAATATTGTGTTTTCAGAAACAACAATACAACAAACAAAGCTTCCATGTCCAAAAAACACAAAATGCAACATTTCAAAGGGTTGATCCTTGCGATTACTACTCTTGTTCTTTTCATTTTTCTAGTCATCTCAACTTTTACAACCTGTACATGGGTTTTTAGGAGTCATTCAAGTCTAGTGCTTCCACCATCCCAACCTCAATCATTGTGAAAACAATACAATACTGACTTGGATGGGGTACTAAATGTTTGAATAAATTCCTATTCAATCACCTTCTTAATCTGAAATATGAATTTAATCTCTTTATAGAACCAAAGTGTTTTATAGTGGTTTTTAACACAACTATAAAGATCTGCAAAACCTATTGAGAATGGAATGTCTTTCATGTTTTAATATAATTATCATTAACAAGAAATATGAGAAAGAAAATATGCTATAGAGACAATTCTCACTTAAGTTTCCTAAAGCTAAACTGCATTTTGCTATGTCTAGCAACCAATAATGGAATGCCACTCGTTTATTTTTTTTTAAATTGCTCAAGCTTTTTTAGAATTGACAAGTGTAAGGGTTGTGCATAATACTATACAATACAAATTGTTATGCTTACAAGCTTGAAGAAATTACAAATTTATATGGTATATAGATTGTTGTCCACAACTCGACATCCCCTAAAAAGTTTGGGGGTGCGCTCTAGCCATCCTAGGGACTTGTCCCCATCATTCCCTTGTCCCATAAACCAACACAACATACATTTCAAAGTTTGTTCTTTGAGGTTTTATCCTTTTATGCTTCTAGGAGAAGCCACTACAATAAGGTTTGATTTTATATTATGATGAAGCAAGGGAGAGCTCTTGATCAACTACATATTAACTAGAGAACTAGCTCTTAAAGCACTTTGTCTAGGATTCTTTTCCCCATTTGTTATCTCCATAACTACCTAAAGAACTTCATTCCATAGTTCTTGAGAGAAAGAACACTTAACAAAGAAATGGTAAACTGTTTTTTTAGTAGTTTTACAAAAAAAAAATACATCTACTAGGTCCTTGCCAATTTCTTTTTTATCATTATTCCGTGTTAAAATTTTGTTTGATAAATGAATGCATAAATAATATTTATCCAATAATTAAAATATGTTAAAACTCATTATAACTCGTGCTTTTCTTAATTCTTCTTCATTCAAAACAATAATCGTCTTCATGTTTTTCAATATTTTATCCATTTTCTTTTATATTTAAAAATATTGGTGTTTTCCCAAGTAGTGTTTGATGAAGAAGTAGTGCTTGATGAAGAGAACCTTAACTTACAAAACAAAACTTCAAAACATAATTTAGATAAAAGATACAATATAAAAAAACCTTAAAAAAAAATCAAAGAAAAGAAAAAAAAATGTTTTTTAATCTCACCCCTTCTCCATTTTAACAAAACATAATTTAGATAAAAGAAACAATATAAAAAAAACCTTAAAATAAATCAAAGAAAGATAAAATAAAAATTAAAAAATAATGCTTTTAAATCTCACCCCTTCTCCTTTTTCCTCCCTTTGCCCGATCCTCCTCCGGCAAGCCACCTCCCAATTGGAAAATAAGCGGAAATCAAGTTGTGTGCATCTAATATATTTAAAATATTTTTGAAAATGATGAAAGACTTTAAACCTTTTGCATATCTCAACATTTAATATTTGTCTATTGTATGGGTATTCTTCTCGAGCAAACTTCTCAAGTGTGTGATCGAAACTTTATATGTTTCACCTGTCTCGACAATACTAACCATGAAATTTATAAGACTACATAATCAATGCATGCAAACACGGTTATGCATATGAATACATCACATGATATCACAAACAAATGTGACACACATGGTAAGTTTCTCTCTCCAAATTGAGCACTTGACCTTGTCAAGATTGTTGCTATCTTAAAGAAATTATCATGCAATCATGCCTAACTTTGATATTCTATGGAAATTCATAACACATCATATAATCCATGACACAGAGTCTCATGTATGCCAAAAAAAAATTCTAAAATTTCCTTACTAAACAAACACTGCATGTGCCTTAAAAGTTTCATCTTCTCGCTTTTGCTTATTAACATCAAAGATCTCATCATGGATGCTTCTTATGTTGTAATGAATTTAAGAAAACAACGTTGAATTCTGGAACAACCTCCTCAATATATTAATAATAGAGCCTTGAAGTCTTTGCCAAAGATCTCTCCATACCATCTTGCAACCCAATTTTTTATATCTCCCTTCTCTTCCATGGAAATAGTAAAAATATATCATAACCGATTATAAATTCCAAAATCTGCTAGACTAGAATGCTACAATGTAGTTGATTTGGAGTAGATTCTTGACCACGAGTTCTCCCCAATACTTTCAAACTTGCCACTGCTACTTGGACTAAAGGGAGGAAATTGTGTTACTTCTCGATTGGTGCAAATTGTTGGCACTAAATGGCCAGTAAGGGGAAATGTATCATGAAATAACATCAATGAAGGATTCATATTCATTAAATAAATCACTATACAAATTGTCCTCCTTGCACAATATGGTCAAGGAGACAAAGATCTCTAAAACCCCTAAGAGTCTCCAATCCTAATAATATCGTAAACAATAAGATACTCTCCATTGAAACCTTTGGGAAAATAATATAAGGAGGAGGATGGTCATTACAACCATAGTATTCAAAATCGTTTAACTTGGCCGAGTTGATCGAGCCAACCCCAAACCGCTTTGACTCGGCCCTCTTGTTGACTTGGTTGACCGGTTTGGTATCGAACCGACCGAGTCAAGGTTTGACTCGACCGATTTAGTACCAAACTAGTACAACTCAACCAAGTCTGTACCTACTTGGACAAGTAGGTACTGGACCCCACCAACATACAAAATTAATTTTTTCTTTAAAACGGTCTGACCGATAACACTGACAATTAATGGTAAGAGTTGACATTTCTTTTATCTTTATTTTTTATCATTTTACTTAATTTTTTAACATTACCATTAATTATTTCAGGATGTTTGAGAGTGGTTCCAACCTCATCGGACTTCATATGGAGAAAGAAAAATTTCATATCCCATTCAAAATCCAATAGACTTAACATTTTTCAATTCAGGATTGGTAGGATTGCAACATTTTCATTGGATTCTATCACACATGAGGGTATGGGATTGGTATTTAATCAAGAGCACCAAGCCCGTTATGTACCTTGATGTTGGTGGTATTGATTGTTGAACTCCTCTAACATGGCCTTAGCAAAATTGTACCTTACTCAAACCGAAATCATTGATTAGCATGTTAAGATTTTTCTACCATATTATAAGGCTTCAATTAGGCAGTTTCATCAAAAGTGGGAGGTGTTCTTTGATGTCTCTAGAGGATCAAGGTAGAGGCGAAGGCTAGACAAGAGACAAAGGGTGATACTAATGATGAGGATCCCAATATAAGCGATGGTGGAACATTGCTTGTTATTTATGTTTCTCATTTAAATGTTATTGCTCATTTATTCATAATGCTTTCTTTCAAAGTTTCAATAATTTTTTGGAATTTTTCATTAAAATTTAAATATTTTATATAATTTTTAGTAAATCGGGTCATTGAAATTAGATAGGTCCGAGTCAATACGAGTTTGAGTTGACCATCAACCGATTTTGAGGCCCTTTAGCACACTTTTCCACCCTCTAATCAGATTTGATATAAAGTAAAATCAATGATGGAAAATGACTAATTCAAGGAGAGAATGCCCCAAATTTTCACGAGCAATCCTCCTCTCCGTTCGAGATGGTGTGTACCAACCTTAGGGGGGAGTCCCTAGGTACTGATCTGTTGATTTGTGCCTGATTTTCTGCAAAAAACACACAAAAACAACAAAAAATATGCTTTGGACAACGTACAAACACACCACCAAAGCGTTAGGAAAAGATAGTTTAAAGTCACCTGGAGGGATACTGTAGTGTTAGCATGAGAAAGATGAAAGAAATAAGGAAAGAAACTGATGCATGAGCAATTGAAAACAACTTCTAGAATTGATCTCAAGGATCAAAGACATTTACCAAGGGAGTTGGTTCCTGAATTTCTTTTATTATATCTATAATAATTACAAAATGTCTCTAGAAGTCATTTTAGTTGAGTTTGTTTGATTAGATATCGAGTTGTTTGTTATAGGTGTTAAGTTTGTTGCTAAATATTAGAAACATATCTCTAGTTTAGGAATTCGTTAAGATAACTCGAGATTCATTTGTTTGTGAGCTATCCGAGGGCTCGAGATATATTGAATTCTTTGTAAGAGGCAAAGGTGAGTGAGTGTGTGAGATTGAATGTGTAAAAGTGTGGATCGCATAGGTCCAAGAGACCAAGAATGAAAGAGATTTCTTGTGTAAATTTACTCCTTCATTGATAAAAAGAAAGAACTGAGTGTGTGATGTTGTCGCGCTGTGTGTTTGAATTGTTAAACTCTATGTATAAGCTATCTTGGTAGAGTGTCGATTTTATGTGATTGCAGAAGGACCATGTGCAATTAATTTCAACAAGTTCTACAATTCTATCTAAAAGAATATTTCCTGAGTATTTTTCTTCATAGGAATAGACAATCACGATTTGGCACAGTGGAACACCTTGTAAATATCTGTGACAAGTTAGTATTGTTGCAATATTCCGTGTGCAGAGTAACCTGTGACACACCCACATTATTTGTTGAATTTCACGTAGAATTGTCTGCAACAGATTTCGTCAACATTGTTCGTTGATGCTTTCGTGCAGAGTTATATCCGCGTAGTGATGATTCCGCACAAAGTTATCAATGACAGAGCACAATTCAACGCTGTAGAAAAAGGAAAATTTGAGTGCTTGTTCGTGTTGATCCAAGGCCAGACAAGCAACTCAACTATTGATTGCAATAGAGTGTTGAAAGCTCTGTGATTGTGGGTTGAAGTTGATGGTATTTGCCATCATTTTTGGTATCATAGTAGCGTTGTATCTAAGGAATCATGGAACCTAGGCGAGGAGGTAGAGATAGGAATGTGGTAACTGATGAGTTACTCTACGAGCTGAGGTGAATCCAAGCAAGGATGGAGGCCATGGAGACAACACAGAGGAGAGAACCCGACATAGGAGATTTTAGTGAGAGTGAAGATACAAGCTCTGACGAGGAAACAAAAGGATCTCCAGGAGGAGAAACAACAGAGGAACACCTAGTAAGAATGGTCACAAGAGTTGGATCGAGGCCTAAGTTGGAAGTTCCCATGTGCAAAGGTAATTTAAATGTTGATGAATTACTTGACTGGATAAATTCCATGGATAAATATTTTGATTATGAAGAGGTAGAAGAGGAGAAGAAGATGAAGCATACAATGACTAGGCTAAAAGAACATGTAGCTCTATGGTGGGATGAATTGCAGGGAGACAAAAGAAGAAAATAAAAAGTTAAGATCAAGAGTTGGGATAGAATCGTGGCCAAATTTAAAAGCAAGTTCATGCCCAAGGATTATCAGTTGAATTTGTATAGACAATTGAAAAACCTTAGACATAAAACTATGACAGTGAAATAATACACAAAATAATTCCATAGGTTAAACATTAGAGCTGGTCACATTGAGGAAGATGCTGAGAAGGTTGCTAGATACATAAATGGTTTGAGGTATGAAATTCAAGATGAAATCAACCTTTTGTTCCTGAGAACTCTTGATGATGCATACCAAGAAACTTTGAAGGAAGAAGAGAAGCTGGCTAGAAAGCAAAGCCAAAGAAACAAAGGAAGGAGTCCAACAAGAGGAAAAGGACAATCTAACATAGGAAGATTTCAACCTTCAAAAGAAGAGGCAGGAAGTTCAATCAACTAGTCACCAAGAGGAGGAGAATCAAGAGGTAGAAGATTTTTCTCAAGAGGTCGAGGAAGAGGCAGAGAAATGAGATGTTATACATGTGGTAAAATAGGACACACATATCATGGGACTGTCTAAAAAACAAGGACGCAAATTAGAGGAATGCACATGTTGCAGAAACAAAGGAAGAAGATGTGAATGCAATAGAAAAAGAATAAACTCCAGAGGTAGGGAATCATTGTTGCCGAATAGAGTTTTGGTTAAGGCAGAAAATGAGGTTCATGAACTAGATCAAAGGAAAAGTTTGTTCAAGACTGTATGTAAGTCAATAGGTAAGTGCTATAAAATTGTCATTGAGAGTGGTAGCACAAACAATTTGGTTTCCATAGAGATGGTAGAGAAATTGGGATTGCAGAGGCTATTACATCCCACTCCCTACAGAGTGTCTTGGTTGCAGAAGGGGCATCGGATTTTGGTGAATGAACAATGTAAAGTAGAATTCCGGATTGGTAGCTACAAGGATGGGGTGTTAAGTGATATAATGCCCATGGATGTCTGCCATATTTTGTTGGGAAGGTCATGACAGTATGATAGGAACTCCATCGATGATGGTAGAAGGAACACTTATTCTCTTGAAAAGAATGGGAACAAGCATGTGTTGTTACCTTTGAAGGATGATACATCCAATGAAGAAATTGGTCCAAGTGTATTGCTGATAAGTGGGAAGGCGCCGCTGCAAGAAGTCAAGAAATAAGAAGAGATGCATTTTTGCTTAATTGGTAAGACAAAGCCAATACTCACTAATACAAATATGGATGATTTACCTACAAAAGTTAAAGTTATGCTTGATGAATTTGTTGACATTATAGTAGATGACTCACCAAATACTTTACCTCCTGTGAGAAGTATTATCCATCACATTGATTTAATTCCAGGAGAAAGTTTGCCTAATAAAGCAACCTATAGAATGACCCCACAAGAGAATAAATAGATTAAAAGGAAAGTACATGAACTATTAGATAAAGGATTGGTGAAGGAGAGTTTGAGTCCATGTGTTGTACCAATAGTACTCAGTCCAAAGAAGGATGGAGGATGGCACATGTGCATTGACTCCAGAGAATCAACAAAATTACCATAAGGTACAAATTTCCATTTCCTCGCATAGATGATTTGATGGATTGTTTGAGTGGTTCAAAATATTTTTCAAAGATTGATTTAAAGAGTGGATATCACCAAATTAGAATTAGAGAAGGGGATGAATGGAAAATTGCTTTCAAGACTAATATGGACTGTATGAATGGTTGGTGATTCCTTTTGGGATCACAAATGCTCCTAATACATTTATGAGGTTAATGGATGAGGTCTTAAAGGAATTTATTGGAAATTTTGTGATGGTCTATCTATATGACATCTTGATCTATAGTTAGACGAAAGAGGAACATTTAAGGCATCTCAAGATGGTGTTGAGTACCTTGTAGAAGGAAAAATTGCTGATAAATTTGAAGAAATGCAGTTTTATGAAGAGGGAGATGATATATTTGGGGTTTGTAGTATCTGAAGAAGGGTTGAAGATGGATCTAGAAAAGGTTCAAGAAATTGTGAATTGGCCAACTCCGAGAAATGAATTTTAGGTAAGAAGTTTCCATGGACTTGCAATTTTTTATAGAAATTTCTTTAGAAGTTTCAGTAAGATATGTGAACCTATTGTAGAAAATTTCAAAGAAATCAAACAACCATTCAAGTGGACTGAAGCAGCCGATTGAAATTTTAAACTATTGAATAAAAATATTACTGGAAATCCTGTGTTAGCTTTGATAAATTATTTCAAGTTGAGACTGATGCTAGTGGGACTACAATAGGAGTTGTCTTGAGTTAGGAGAAAAGACCAATTGCAAAGACCAATTACCTCATGCCCAAGGAATTTTTTCTGTACAGTGACAATCATGCATTACAATTTATAAGTAGTCAACCAAAATTTAATCAAAGACATGCCAAGTGGGTTGAATTTTTGCAGAATTTTACATTTGTAATTAAACACAGAAGTGGTTTCAGGGATGCCTATGCAACTTGTGAAAATATCGTTGCTAGTAACATAAGTCAATGGTTGGAATATATGATACAGGAAGGGATGCTTTTCAACAACAATAAATTGTGCATACCAAAGTGTTCAATGAGGGAAACTACGATCAAAGAAAAACACAATGGAGGATTGTCAGGACATTTTGGACAAGATAAAACCTTTGTGTAATGTCCCCAAGGCCGAGCCCTGTTTTAAACCATGTCTATGAAGTATAAAGCTTGCATTATGAATTATAATTATGTTTTATAGGCTGGTGAGCCAAGTTTATATAAGCTGGTGGGATTATGTGTTATTAGGCCAGAGAGCCTAAGTGTTAAGGCCGGGAGCCTGCTTTTGTATATGTAATCATACAAAACATTAATAAAATAAAATATAAACACTGCTGAGTGCAGACCGACCACGATGAATGAGTGATGGGGGACTAAGCTTCCACATAGTGGGTAAGGGATTGGGGGGCTGGAAGGTTGGAAAGAGAGGCTAAGTATTGAGCCTAGGGGCTTAAGTCCTTGGGAATAATATTTTAATATTATTACAAAAGCCATGTAAATGTGATGTTTTATCCTAAGTTCTTTGGAAGGACGAGTGACTTCCAAATGGGAAGAAACGAGCTTCATGGGTGAAAAGTGTCAATCCAAGCGCATGCAGTTAAAACTGTCGAGTTGAGCCGTGATGGGGGTTCCTCCTCCCATTCTCCATCTTCCGTCTGAACTCGCGGGTGTCCAAGATTGACCTCTGTTTCGGTGTTTGTTCTAGGGAATCCTTACCTGAATCGTTAAGTCTCTGTGTGGGATCTCTGTACACCCTCACGCATCCCCGAAACCTGAGCCATGAGTCTGTCTTGTATTGTTGGTTGGGGGAAACCGAATGTCCCGTAATTGATGAGCCTTGTTATGCTATAGCATCTGTCTGTCTCCAGTTTTGGGAAGCCCGTGTCTATGTTTCTAGTGGACTGTTGTGGTCACGTAGTGCTTGACTGCGTGTGGCTTGCAGACCATTGTATGTTCGTGTGGATCCTCGTGGATGCCCATTTTTTGTTGTGGTCATCATCCTGGTGTCAACTAAGTGCTTGATGTTGCTGCAGTTTTCCTCACCTGGTTGGAATTAAGTCGAAGGGTGTGCTAAAGAAGCAGGTTGTCAGGCCCGTGGTAGAAGAAGCAGGTTGTCAAGCCTGTGAGAAACTTTCTCCAGGTGAGAGAGTCTGCTGGGAAGTGGTTTTCTCCCAGAGAGAGTCTAGCACCAGCTATAGAACTCTAAGACTTCCTGATCTAGCCTATTGCCGAGACCCAGAGAGGGAGGTGAAGCACTGATGGACTATGCTTGTGAAGGTGTATACTCCCGGGCGGAACAAACATGTGGGGAATGCGAGTCCGTGAGTAGTGGGCGTAAGAAGGCATCCTGTGAAGAATCCTTCCGGTTATTCTGTGCAGTTTTCCCTGTAACCTCAGCCTAGACTAGGATTCCTTGCCTTGGGTGGAGCTTAGTCCCAACTCGGGGGTGACCCACTGCTAAGAGTGATGAGAAGCATGGTCTAAGGCTAGGAGGTTCGTGGAAGGCCTGCACGTGGTTGGTGGAATTACCACAGTTTCAAAGATAAGTATCAGCTTATGCTTAATATTATGTTTTGCATGCCTGTGATGCTTATGTGTATCATCTAATCTGTTGTGCATATGAATTATTGTTAATGACAGGGATTATTTATGTTAGCAGTAATCTTGTGCTTACTTTGAGTTAAATGTGTTTAATATGACTTAAATACATGTTATTAATTAAGTATGAGAATGATGTTGTTTCGCACAGTCGTGTTTGCCCGACCAAGTGGGATGTAATGATCGATGAGTGTTATAGTTTGGTATCAGAGCCTAGTTTCAACGCTGAGCCTGGATGTGCCAGATAAGTGGTCTTTGGACCGAGGTTTTGAGAAGGAAATTGTGTCTAGAGGACTAATTTCAGACCTCAGAATGTTTCTGAGTGTCAACAGGCTACTTGACCATGTTACAAAGCTCAGGAGGTGTAGCGGTATTATAAAACTGTAGCCGGTGTGGTATATGGCCACAGGGAGAGAGAAAACTCCACACCAGAAGTGTTGGATCCATAGAATCTGTTCGGGAGGAAAGGAGAACCCTCACGACCGTTAAATATGGAGAACGTGCACAAGGTTTAAAACCCTTTGGAGTTGCACAGAAGTGTGGAAATCGCGATACGCAAAATCCCGAATTCGTCAGGACCACCCATCGGAAAGGATGCGTGGAGAACGATCAAACTTTCGCTGACTCATGACTTGAAATGGTCTAAGGGTGAGTTCGTGAGAATTCACGAAACACGAATTCACGATTGGATCACAACCGAATATTTGGAGTCGCTGCATCATGAACTCCTGGTTCACGAAACTCCAAAAATATCTGGACCCTTAGATCCGAATCATCGAGGATCATTGGATCTCGTACAAGGACTCGTGTATCAAAATTCAGGGATTGAAGTGATAAGAGATTTGGAGTCACTGCATCGTGAACTTCCGGTTATTGAAAACCCGAAACCCCGAAATCCCGAAACGATCTACACCGTAGATCGTAGGAGAGGAACTTGACCGTTGGATCAAGTAGATGAATAGACCGTAATTTCAAAATTTTGGCAAATGGAAGTTCGAGATGTGTAGATGCACGAACTCCTGATGCCCAAAACTTCGAAACAAAAAGTAAAAGTAGTGGGGCCCCTTAACATCACTGGGAGTGAGGTGGACCTTCTTAAGGACACCATGTGTCACTACCTTGGTGGGTGACAACTGTGCCATGGGCCCAAGACAAGAGAGGTCAGAAGTTCAGGAGTTGGAGAGGGAAGCGAGTGCGAGAACCTCTGGGACCAAAACCTGAAACCCCAAAAGTTCCAAAATGATCTACACCATAGATCGGGAGTATAAGGCTTGATCGTTAGATCAAGCGGAAGGTAAGTCGCGATTACACGATTTCGGCTGTCAGGAAAAAAACCAGAGTGAGCTTAGGCACAAAACCCTGAAACCTCGAAACCCCGAAATGCCGAAAGGATCTGCGTTGTAGATCTGAGAGAGGTATAACCATTGGATTTCACTTGGAATGGACGTGGACACATGGGTGTGTACCACGTGCCAGTGGGTCGAAAAGAAAAGTGAGCATGGTGGGACCTGATGACGTCGTTGAAGGTGACGTGGACCCTCCTGAACGTGCCACATGCCACCGTGGTTGTGGGCGAAAACTATGCTATGTGGGCTCGGAGGGTAAAGTAAATCGGGATTTCAGAAGTTGGGAGTTGGAGAGGGAAGCGAGTGCGAGAACCTCCAGGACCAAAACCCCGAAACCCGAAACCCTGAAGCCTCGAAATCCCAAAACCCGAAATCTCGAAACCTGAAGTTTCGTTTGGAGAGCCTTGTAGCACCTAGCAGTTTAGCGTTTGATCATGGCCTGTGAATGCATGGGTTGGGGACTAAGAAAACGGGGACTATCACCGGAAATTGTAGAGCCAAACAGAGCTCAGAAAATTCATGGAATCAAAACGTTTTCTTATTCGTGTTGGTTTATGAATGTTGTAGTTTTATTAAGGGTTTAAGGCCTGACAAACTTTGGTTGACTGCACGTTGTGTGTGCAGAGTTCAACGAGCGTCGGGACAACCGCGAATCGACGCTGAGTATAGAAATGGAAGAGGTGTTGATTTCCTCCAATTCAGAGAACGAAAGAGAAGGAAGGGATGTCAACTTGGGAGTTGAAGGATCGAACTCCAATGGGCATGGAAGAGAATTGGATAAGGAAGGACATATGATGAAAATCATTGAAAGATTGCAGAAAGATGCCCAGGCTCACCGAGCTGATAGCCGAAAGCTCATGAAAGTCAGGGATAGGCAAGGTCGCAGGAGAGTGATTCAAGAAAGACAGAGAGTCGCAGGACCCTTGAGAGGAAAAGAAGATCAAGGAGTGTCAACATACATCATTGTCACTCCCCAAAGCATTCCAGTAGGGAAGCACATAGTAGTTCAAGACCATCTCTTACCAGAAAGCACCGAAGATCTGGAGTGGATGAATTGAAAGGGGAGATGAATAAGATTAAGCCTCCTACGTTTGATGGAGAACATAAGAAGGAGGAAGATGCTGAAACATGGTTGCTTGGCATGAGGAAATATTTCCAACTGCAGAAGGAAGAATTGCGATGGATCAACTAAAAGGAAAAGCATCCTTGTGGTGGGATCAACTTGTGCAGGTGCAACACGTTAGAGAGAAAGATATCACATGGAAGGAATTCAAGAGGTATTTCAAGAGGAAATACTTAACTAAAAGATAATATGACAGAAAGATGAAAGAGTTCTTTGAACTCAAGCTAGACAACAAGACCATTGATGAGTATGAACGAAAGTTTTTGGAATTACTGAAGTATGTTTCGTTCATCAAAGATGAGTCTGTCAAGATTCATAGGTACCTGAGTGGATTATCGCCTTCCATTGGGGATAAGATTCAGTATGATGATCCCAAGACTATGGAAGAAACAATAAGAAGAGAGAAATGCTTATATGAGCAACAAAGAGAAAAGCCTACCTTTCGGAAGGCTTGGGTTGACCAGAAGAAGTTTAAGAAAGAACAAAGGCAGAAGGGAAACAAACCTCCATTTTTTCAGAAATAATCCTCAAGGACATCCATCGTTTAGAGAGCCGAGAGTGGCTGAAGTGGGAGAACAAAGGCTGAGACAAATGCCCATTCAGTATTGGGGATGTAAAGAGAACCACAAGTACATAGATTGTCCCCATAAAAATGGCAAAGCAAGAGCTGTCCATAATGTTCAACAAGATGAAACTGTGGAGAACATGGGCAGTAGAATGCCAAGGATCTATGCAGCCTTGGACAACTATAACAACCCTAGTTGAATAAATGTTTAAGGTTTATTAAGTAAACATTAATTAGGGGATTAATTGTCTTAACCTGGTATTAATTAAACAAGATTGGTATAAAGATACTAATTAAATATTTATTAATTAATTAAAGGGTATAAGTTTGATTAATTAATTAATCAATTAACTACCTATTATATTCAATAACTTGGGAATTAAATTTAAAAAGGGATAA
>ML777007.1:221566-241006 GCA_009831015.1 Picea engelmannii | reverse complement strand
ATGCATCGTTGAAGATGAGCCCATTTGAAGCACTTTATGGAAGAAAGTGCAATACTCCAGTGAGATGGGATAATCCAGCTGATAGAGCAGTAGTTGGGCCAGAGTTGCTCAAGGAGATGGAGGACCAAATGATAAAAATTAAGAATAATTTGAAAGTTGCCCAGGACAGGTAGAAAAGTTATGCTGATAAGAACATAACCCACAGAGAGTTCAAATTGGGTGATCATGTTTTCTTGAAAGTGAAAGCTAACAGGAGTTCCCTAAAGCTGGGAAGTTGCGCCAAGTTGGTAGCCAGATTTTGAGGGCCATTTGAAATCCTGGAAAGGATTGGGCCAGTTGCATATATGCTTGCATTACCTGCATCCATGACTGTACATAATGTGTTTCATGTTTCATTGCTTAAGAAATATATACTAGATGCTAATCATGTTATTGATTGGAATGTGATTCAGGTGGAACAAGAAAGTGTCCTGCAAGTGCATCCTGTGCGCATATTGGATAGGAAAAACAAACAACTCTGAAATCGAGCTATAGGGATTGTAAAGGTCCAGTGGACCTGGTACGATCCTAAGAACGCGACATGGGAGCATGCAGATGTTATGCAGGCAGAGTACCCACATCTTTTTGAAAATTTTGAAAAGCTTGTAGATGTAGTGTGAAGTTGCACTGAGGACAATGCAAAAATAAGGGGAGGGGATTGTAATGTCCCCAAGGCCAAGCCCTGTTGTAAACCATGTCTATGAAGTATAAAGCTTGCATTATTAATTATAATTATGTTTTATAGGCTGGTGAGCCAAGTTTATATAAGTTGGTGGGCTTATGTGCTATTAGGCCGGAGAGCCTAAGTGTTAAGGCCCGAAAGCCTGCTTTTGTATATGTAATCATACATAACATTAATAAAATAAAATATAAACACCGCTAAGTGCAGACCGACCACGATGAATGAGTGATGGGGGACTAAGCTTCCACAGAGTGGGTAAGGGATTGGGGGGCTGGAAGGTTGGAAAGAGAGGCTAAGTATTGAGCCTAGGGGCTTAAGTCCTTGGGAATAATATTTTAATATTATTACAAAAGCCATGTAAATGTGATGTTTTATCCTAAGTTCTTTGGAAGGACGAGTGACTTCCAAATGGGAAGGAATGAGCTTCATGGGTGACAAGTGTCAATCCAAGCGCATGCAGTTAAAACTGTTGAGTTGAGTCGTGATGGGGGTTCCTCCTCCTATTCTCCATCCTTCGTCTGAACTTGCGGGTGTCCAGGATCGACCTTTGTTTCGATGTTTGTTCTAGGGAATACTTACCTGAACCGTTAAGTCTCTACGTGGGATCTCTGTACACCCTCACGCATCCCCGAAACCTGAGCCGTGAGTCTGTCCTGTATTGTTGGTTGGGGAAAACCGAATGTTCCATAATTGCTGAGCCTTGTTATGCTGTAGCATCTTTCTGTCACCAGTTTTGGGAAGCCCGTGTCTATGTTTCTAGTGGACTGTTGTGTTCACACAGTGCTTGACTACGTGTGGCTTGCAGACCATTGTATGTTCGTGTGGAGCCTCGTGGATGCCCATTTTTTGTTGTGGTCATCATCCTGGTGTCAAGTGAGTGCTTGATGTTGTTGCGGTTTCCCTCACCCGATTGGAATTGAGTCGAAGGGTGTGCTAAAGAAGTGGGTTGTTAGGCTCGTGGTAGAAGAAGCAGGTTTTCAGGCCCGTGAGCAACCTCCTCTAGGTGAGAGAGTCTATTGGGAAGTGGTTTTCTCCTAGAGAGAGTCTAGCACCAACTACAGAGCTCTAAGACTTCCTGATTCGGCCTGTTGCCGAGATCCAGAGAGAGAGGTGAAGCACTGATGGACTGTGCTTGTGAAGGTGTATACTCCCGGGCGGAACATGCATGTGGGGAATGAGAGTCTGTGAGTAGTGGGTGTAAGAAGGCATCCTGGGAAGAATCCTTTCGTTTATTCTATGCATTTTCCCCTGTAACCTTATCCTAGACTAGGATTCCTTGCCTTGGGTGGAGCTTAGTCCCAGCTCGGGGGTGACCCACTGCTGAGAGTGATGAGTAGCGTGGTCTAAGGCTGGGAGGTTCATGGAAGGCTTGCACATGGTTGGTGGAATTACCACGGTTTCAAAGATAAGTATCAGCTTATGCTTAATATTATGTTTTGCATGCTAGTGATGCTTATATGTATCATGTAATCTGTTGTGCATATGAATTATTGTTAATGACAGGGATTATTTATGTTAGGAGTAATCTTGTGCTTACTCTAAGTTAAATGTGTTTAATATGACTTAAATGCATGTTATTAATTAAGTATGAGAATGATGTTGTTCCGCACAGTCGCGTTTGCCCGACCAAGTGGGATGTAACGGCTGGGGAGTGTTACAGTTTTCTTAGGTAAATGCTTTTTATTATTGGCCAGGTATGCAAAATCAAGTGAGGAAGTTTGTAGAGAAGTGCATAATTTGTTAGCATGCTAAAGGGAGAAGTCATAATACAAGGTTGTATCAACCACTAGCCATTCCAAGAAGGCCATGGACGAATGCAGTGAGTATGGATTTTGTGTTGCGATTTCCAAGAACACATAGATGTAATGATTCAATCTATGTTGTGATAGATGATTTTAAAAAATGGCTCATTTCATTTCTTGTACCAAGACTAGTGATGTGACAAATGTTGCAAATTTTTTCTTTAAAGAGGTTGTAAGGTTGCATGGTTTACCCAAAATTATAGTTTCTAACAGAGACACTAGATTTGTAGGACACTTTTGGAGAACCCTATGGAAAAATCTTGATAGTAATATTAGTTTTAGCTTATCCTATGATCAACAAACTGATGGATAGACCGAGGTAGTAAATAGAATTCTGGGAAATAATTTGAGAAGCCTAGTGAATGAGAACCCTAGCCAGTGGGATCAGATGCTTTCTCTAGCCGATTTTGCATATAATGACTCAACAAATCGAAGCACAGGGATGAGTCCATTCCAAATTTTGTATGGAATGCATCCTAGGGGAGTGTATGAGTTAAGGAATTTTGGAAAGAAGTAATTAAGAAGTGCTGATGGTGAGGATTTTGTTGTGAGTATACAAGAGTTGCAGGAAAGGATCAAGCATAAATTGCAAGAGAGAAGCCAAAAGTATAAGTAGAGAGCAGGCATGAAGAGAAAACCAAAGGATTTTGAGGTTGGTGACTTGGTCATGGCATATTTGAGGAAAGAGAGGTTTCCTGTAGGGACTTATAACAAATTAAAGCTTAAAAATATTGGACCATGTAAAATTTTAAGGAAATTTTCTTCTAATGCCTATGAAATAGAACTTCCAAGTGGTGTTGGAATTTCTCCAATCTTTAATGTTGCAGATTTGTATCCCTTCAAGGAGACGGATTTTGTTTTAGTAGATGAACCTGTAAGTGATGGAGATCAAACCATAGGATGGAAAAAACAACTACCCAGAGCAGTGAAAAAGGAGATTGAGACAGTATTGGATATGAAACTATTGAAGAAAACAAGAGACAAAGAATATTTCCAATACTTGGTCAAATGGAAAGGTCGACTAACAGAGTATGCCACTTGGATGAAAACAACTGAAATTTCCAAGTACGACGAAGACCTGGAATACCTGATGAATAACTCTTTTCTTCCGTGGGAGTCTGATGCATGAGCATCTGATAACAATCTCTAGAATTGATATCAAGGATCAAAGACACTTACCAAGGGAATTGGTTCCCTAATTTCTTTTATTATATCTGCAATAATTACGAAAAGTCTCTAGAAGAAATTTTCGCTGAGTTTGTTTGATTAGATATTGAGTTGTTTGTCACAGGTGTTAAGTCTGTTGCTAAATATTAGGAACATATCTCCGGTTTAGGCATGTGTTAAGATAACTCAGGATTCATTTGTTTGTGAGCTATCTGAGGGCTTGAGATATACTGAATGATTTGTAAGAGGTAGAGGTGAGCGAGTGTGTGAGATTGAATGTGTAAAAGTGTGGATCACACATTTCCAAGAGACCAAGAAGGAAAGAGATTTCATGTGTAAATTTACTCCATTGATAAAAAGAAATAAATGAGCATGTGGTGTTTTCGTGTTGTGTGTTTTCATTTTTTCACGCTGTGTGTTTGAATTGTTAAACTCTATGTATAAGACATCTTGGCAGAGTGATGAGTTTATGTGATTGCAGGAAGACTGTTTGCTGTTAATTTCAACAAGTTTTAAAATTCTATTTAAAAGAATATTTCCTAAGTATTTGTCTTCACAATATTAGACAGTTATGATTTGGTGCAGTGGAACACCCCGTGAATATATGTGATAAGTTAGTATTGTTGTAGGATTCCCTGTGTAGAGTAACCTGCGACACACCTGCATTAATTGTTTAATTTCATGCAGAATTGTTTGTGACATTATTGTCAACATTGTTCGTTGTTTCTTCTACGCAGAGGTATATCCATGTAGTGGTAATTCCACGCAGAGTTATCTATGATAGAGCGCAATTCAATGTTGTAGAAAAAGACAAATTTGAGTGCATGTTCGTGTTGATCCGAGGCCAAACAATTAGATTGAATATTGATTGCGACAAAGAGTTGAAAAATCTACGATTGTGGGTTGAAGTTGATGGTATTTTCCATCATAAACCACTTAAAAGATAGATAAATATCACAATAAATGGTAAAAAGATATTAATCAATTTGTAAGATTAAGAACATAAAACTGACAAGAAGGAAAGTTTGAAAAAAACACAACAATTCTCTATTAAAGGCTTGCCAAAGGGTTGATTGTGCCACAATAGACAAGTCCAAAATGAGTAATGTAATATACCTTATTGTATATTACAAAGTCTATTAATTATCAATTATACTGTTAATGTATTAATTATACCGTTAATGTAAAGTCATGTCCATTTTCTAAAGACATGACTATATTTATTTGTGTGTATTTATACACGATGTTGTAAACCTAATGGACATCGAATAATAAATTAATAAATAATGAATACATATATTTTCATATATATCTCGCCTTTTCCTTGCAATTGGTATCAAATATTTCTGCCCTTGACCCCTCTGCATAAATTTTGCAATCAACACCACAACCTCCTCTCTCCATTCTTCAACCCCACGACATCCTCAATCCACTACTCCGCCCTTGATTCTACAATGGGCTTTGTGGCATCCTCTCTCCACCATGACCTCCTCTCTCCATTCTTCAAATCTGCGACCCATTCTAGCCACCATTCAAACTCTCGTTTCTCTTCTTCGACCACGACTTCCAAACCCTCATTTCTCTTCTTCGACCATGACTAATTCCCTCTCCCTCATTATTATTCCTGCTCAATTCTAGCCACCATTCAACGACTGCGACCTCCAAACCTGCATTTCTCTTCTTCAACCATGACTGTAACTAATTTCCTCTTCCTCAAGATTGCATCTACTCACAAGCTGCTCACATACACATGCCCTCGTCATTTTCACCTTTTAGCCTTCGACCACAATTCCCTCTACTCGTTGTAACAAATACTTTGTAACATATTCCCTTCTCTCTATCCACTGGAAGTAAACCTAGTGCAATGTGATGCCTTCTTATCTGCATGTAAAAATGAGGAGATAGGAGAAAAAGGCTAGAGAACCAGAGAAAAATGTAGGAGGATCAAACGACAATGATCTCTCCACGTTGAAGCTGAGCGAAATTATTAAGGAATTTTGTGTAGGCCTTATATGTCAAGTAGCTAAGAAAGTAACTATTGTAATGAATACTTTGTTGGATTCCAAAATTGTCAAATTGAACGAAGGATTAGCAGAGTGCAGTAGAAATTACAATGACAAGAGAATCAAGGTCAAAGCAATAACAAATGGTAATAAAAGACCCGATAATTCAAATTCACACTAGATGCCTCACCAATCACACTACTCCTCCAACATGGGGACATACAATAATGGCACGACCCAGGTGAAACTTATTGTTCCATAATTTGGTGGATTGAACGCAAGAGAAGTAATAAGATGTGTAAATAAAATCGAACAATACTTGATGTATTACCAAATTTCTGATGATGAAGAAAAAATTAACGTCACATCTATACATATGAAGGACTTTGCGTATGACTGGTTCCTATGATGGAGAGAAAAATCCAAATCTATAGAAATATACTGTGATTGTAACATACCGAACCACCCATAGGCTGGCCATGCTACTTCAAAACTCACTTAGAAACTAATTTCAAATTCTGATAAATTTTTAATGAATAAAAGGACATGAAATATTCACATGAAAAGATCAAGATTCATGCTACATCATAAAATAAATGAATATAATTCCATACAAAACAATAACAAACAAGTATGCACATTATAAACATGATTTTCACAGATAATAATTAATACACAACGGAAATAAATATACAGGTAAATGAAACTATGACAACGAGAACTTATATTTAATGAAATGAATCACCAACTGGATGTAGACCAAGGACGTTCCACCCAACCGTAGAAACTATTGTTCCAAGTCTCAACAACAATGTCACCCCTGAGCCAGGGATATGAATCCACACAGACGGTTCCAGGGTGTCACTCAGCTTCCCAACCCAGTCAACACTCAAGCTTTCTCAGGCTTCTTAACACACACAACAATCCAAAGTACACCAAATCTCTTCTATGCACCCTTCACAACCCAAGGGAATGGACCCCCTTATCTGCCACACAGTCCCTCAGGCTATCCACCTCCTTCCAGGGCTCCAGTGCATCTGGTCAAGAATATCCATGTTGGGACTCTCAGGATTCACATATGTGAGAAAAAGTTAATACATGCCAAAGCATCTCAAACATGAAGACATTAATTCATGGCTGGAATACACCAGTAGTTATTACAGCCAACAAAACCATTGCTTCTCTCTAACAATTCACTTTTCTTTCCCAAGCCAAGATCAAAATGAATGAGGAATCAAGAGTGGGTGAAAGAATGGATGGAGAGAGAGAACATAATGAAAGGTGTGAACAATGAACAATGAACAATGAGTGAGTGAACCCCCAAACAGACCAAAGACGGGTTTATATATTACTTGGAATTAGAGAACCACATGACCTTCCCCCAAGAAGCTCATGTAACTGATATTCTCCATTAAAAAAAAATGGGTAAATAAAATATAAAATAAATACTTATCCCCTCAAGATCCCTCTCTCGTGGAATCATAGCCCCCTATAAATCTTGTCCTTGTGCTTCTAGGAGCCAACGATGTATTTTATTATTAATAATGACCAAAACATCACATTTCCTAGGTACACTGGCCTCTTTTAATTGTTTGGGCACTTTGGCCTTTCATAAATTAACAAAATACATTATTTAATATGGTGCTTAAAATTGGGGTATTACATTCCCCTCCCCCTTATTTTGGCAGTGTCCTCAATGCATATACAACACATAAATCAAAATTTCAAAATTTATTAAAAAATTTACAGGTACTCTACCTGCATGGCATCTTCATGCCCCCAAGTAGCATCTTCAGGCCCGTAGTAGGTCCAATGGACTTTTACTAGCTCTATAACTCGATTCCAGATCATTTTGACTTTTCTTTCCAATATTCACATTGGCTGGAACTGAAAGTATCCCTCTGTCTCTACCTAAATCAGATTCCAATCAATAACATAGTTAAGATCATGTACATATTATTTTAGCAAAGTGACATGAAATACATTATGCACAAATTTCATGGAAGCATGCAATGCAAGCATGTATGCAACTGACCCTATTCTGTCCAATATCTCAAATGGATCACATAACATGGCTACTAGCTTTTGTATAACTACCCAACTTCAAAGAGCTCTTCTTGGGATTCAATTTTAAAAGCACATGCTCCCCCACTTTAATTTATCTATCTCTCATGTTCTTATCTACATAAATTTTCTGTCTATCTTGAGCTGCCTTTAAATTCTGCTTAATTGTAACCATTTGGTCTTCCATATCCTTGAGCAATTCTGGCCCAAGTACCACTCTGTCTACTAGTTTGTCCCAACTCACTAGAGTATTGCATTTCCTACTATACAAAGATTCAAATGGGATCATTTTCAATGAAGCTTGATACCCATTATTATAGGAAAAATCAACCAAGTGCAAGTAATATTCCCATTTAGATGGCTTATCCATCACATACATTCTCAACATATCTTCAATTACTTGTTTGACTCTCTCTGTTTGCCCATCTGACTGTGGATGGTATGCAGTGATAAAGTTTAGATTTGTATCAAACCCTTTAAACAATCCCCTCCAGAAATTTGAAGTAAACTTTTTATCTCTATCTGAAATAATTTCCTTAGGTATCCCATGCAACCTAGCAATCTCCCTCATGTAAATTTATGCAATATTAGCTGCTGTATGAGTCACTTTTATAGGAAAAAAATGAGAAACCTTTGTCAATTTATCAACCACTACCATGATTGAATCATGTTGTCTTGCTTTCCTGGGCAATTTAGTTATAAAATCAATGGTTACCACTTCCCGTTTCTTCTCTGGAATTGGTAATGGATGTAGCAAACCCACTGGGTGCCTATGCTCAACCTTTATTCTTTGACATTCCATACATCTGGAAATGTAATCAACAACATATTTCTTCATTCCTGGCCAAAATAATTGGATTCTTACTGCTGCAATTGTTTTCTGGTAACTGAGATGCCCGACATATGGAACATTATGCATTTCTTTTAATACCAAATTCCTAAGTTCTCCGTAACTAGGAACATAAATTCTATTTTTATGCATAAGAAATATATCTTCCTTAATCTCATATTCTTTAATTTTCTATTGTACATTTTCTTGCTATAAGATTTCTTAAACCTATAGGTAACGCTGATATGTAACAATAACATCTAAAATTCTTCTCTTTAAATTTGACTGATGCATACTAACAACTGTATCATGCATGAGATGTACTCTTCTACTAAGTGCATCGACAACTTTATTTTCTTTTCCTTTGATATTCTTTAAGTCAAAATCGTATTCACTTAAAAATTCCAGCCATCTCGTTTGCCTGACATTCAAAGTTGGCTGGTCAAAAAGATATTTCAGAACACTATGGTCTGTTCTTAATTCAAATCTCTTCCCCATGAGATAATGCCTCCACATTTTCAATGTGTGAATAATGGAAACAATTTCCAATTCATGTGTGGAATAGTTCCTCTCATGTTCTTTAATATTTATGGACTCATAACCAATGACATGTCCATTTTGAGTAAGGACTCCACCAAGTCCTTCCTTGCATGCATCTGTACATACCACAAAAAATTCATTTGGGTCAACAATATTTAAAGTAGGGGCACTAACAAGTAATTCTTTCAACAAATTAAAGTTTTCTTCACACTCATATGTCCATTCAAATTTAATTCCCTTCTTTTGCAAAGTAGTGATGCAATGAACAATCTTAGAGAACCCTACTATAAATATTTTGTATTAACGAACTAATCCCATAAAAGATCTGACTTATAAAACATTCTTGGGTGCTGACCATCATCTAATGGATTCAATCTTCTCTGGATCCACTTCTATACCTTATTATGAAATAATGTGTCCCAAGTAATGGATCTGCTCTTGGTAGAAATAACACTTACTAAGCTTGGGATACAATTGATTTTCCCTTAGCACTTGAAATACCAGTCATAGGTGATGTTCATGCTCTTCCTCTAACTTAGAATAGATAAGTATGTCATCCAGGAATACCATGACAAACTTATCTAAATAATTTTTGAATATGCTATTCATTAAGAACATAAAGACAACTGGTGCATTGGACAATCCAAATGGCACCACTACAAATTCATAATGCCCATACCTGGTTCTAAAGGCTATCTTATTGATGTCTTCTTCCTTGATTTTTACCTGATGGTATCCTGATCACAAGTCTATCTTGGAAAATATCTTCTCCCCTCTTAGCCGATCAAAGAGGCCATCAATTATTGGTAGAGGATATTTGTTCTTCACACTAGCTTTATTCAATTTTCAAAAGTCAATACACAACCTCAATGTTCCATCCTTCTTTTTGACAAAGAGTACTAGTGCTCCCCAAGGTGAAACACTTGGACGTATGTACCATTTCTTCAACAATTCTCCGAACTACATTTGTAATTATTTTAATTTTGGTGTACTCATTATGTAAGGTGTTTTTGATACTGTGGAAACTCTTGGTACTAAATCAATAGAGAAGTCTATCTCCCTCTTTGGTGCCAATTCTGGTATTTCTTGGAATACATCTTCAAACTCTTGTAGTATCAAAAATTCTTCAAGGCTTGACCCTTTTGTCTTTTCTGGCTCCTCCACATGGGATGCATACACTTGACATCTTTTTCTGAAACATCTCTTCAACTATAAGGCTGAAATATCCATTATAGAAATGGGTCTTGGAATTCCTTTCACAATGCTCTGTTTTTCTTCTTCATGAAGACATGTAAATGTATTGTTATGAAAATCTAGGACAACATGATGCTTGTCCAACCAATCCATTCCAATTAGAATATCATAAGACCCCAATGGTATACTATTTAGATCAACATTAATATTCACTCTATTAAGACTTATGGAACAACCTATGACCATTTCATTGATCCTCCTTTTGGTTCCAGTGGCTAGCTGGACCAAACTTGATTTTTCAAGCTTACTTTTCTCCAAATGTAATCTATCCACTATTTTAGGATCAAGTAACAATGAATTTCTCCCGAATCAATTAAAATAGAAATAAGATGATTAATGATATTACCTTCCACCTCGATCATTTTGGATTGGTACTCTGCTTGTCAATCATCTAAGGCTACATATATTCTTCCCATGTATTCTATTGTTCTAGCCTCTTGGATGTTATGCACGGTCTTCACTTTGTCTTTTCTGTGAGGGAAATCCTTGTACAAGTGATCTTCTTTGCATCCCCAACATTGGATTGGTGGTCTTCCCCTTTTTCCCAAGGAGTCTTCTCTCTTGGATTCATCCTTAGTAGACTGGTCTAGCTAATTTATATTTGGGCTATTTCTGTTGAAAGGAGGTTTTAATCCTTTCTTTCTTTGATCAAACTTCTCTTTCTTCTTATCCTTCCAAGATTTCCGCAAAGACTCTTTTCCCTTTCCTTGCTCATAGAAGTATTTATCCTTCCTGATGGTCTCAATCAAATTCTTGAGCTCATCATATTGAATCTTATCTTTATAAAATGAAGGAAGTCCACTTAAAAACCTTTGTATTTTCACTTTCTCATCTTTTATAAACCCCACATACTTTAGTAGTCTCAAGAACTTCTTTTCATACTCTGTCATGGTCATGCTTCCAAACCTGAGTTCAAAGAACTCCTGCATTTTCTTGTCATAGAAGTGCTATGAAAGGTACTCCTTCTGAAAATATTTCTTGAATTTATTCCAAGTGATCCTTCTCTCATTTATGTGTTCAACTTTCTTAAGTTGATCCCACCAGATAACAACTTTTCCATGTAGATGGTAAGTGGCAATTATGTCTTCTAAGTTTGATGAGTAGTAATATGCAATTGAAAATAACTCATGACTCCAAGAAACCATGCTTCTGCATCATCTTCCCTTTCTCTTTCACCATCAAATTATGGTGGCTTAAGCTTCCTCAACTCTCCCTGCAAACTGTCCAATTCATGTCTTCTTCTTTGGTGCCTAACATGAGACACCTCTGGACTACTTATCGAATCTTCAGATGTATAAAATTTCTTTGCTGAGTGAGGTGAGTTATTTATATGAGTTATTCTAGTACTTCTTGAATAACCAACTCTTCTGTAGTTATCTCTTCTTTCATGATATCTTCCCTCTTCCTCCTGTCTTGAGTTTGATCCATTCTTCGTTTTCCTTTGCAACTGATTTAAGCTTTGCATCACTTGAGCATTTATCTGATTTTTCTCTCTTATCAATATCTCATTATCTTATTTGTAGATATGTACTTGTATTCTTAGGTTTCTCACAGTCTCTCTTGATGTTTCTTGCTCCCCTCTTCTCTTGTGTCAATTTGATTCTAACTCTGCATTACCAACATTGATATTTTGTCATTTGACCTCTTTATCATGGCTGTAAGCTCCCTCTCCTTCTTCCATTCCCTGAATATGAATTCTTATACTGAAATTATATGTTTATACCTTGTAATTATGCAAAATGTGGAAGCAACAATTTTTGCTAGAAATATGCATATCATAAAAAAAATTGTTGATTAATGCTACATGTCCTTTTTTCTGCTCAATTTATGAATATGTATACAAATTCTCCAAATTATAATAGTTATAGGTAATTCTCCCATGAATCAACTTTCCAATGACTATACTCTTTCCCCAATCTGTTTTTTGAGCTGAAAGTTATGGCTTCCAGAAAGAGTCACTTTCACCCCCATTTGTGCATTTTCTCCACTGGTCAAATTTTATTGAAATGCCAAATTTAGTCAACTGCAGAATAAAATTTATCAGGAAATAGAGAAACTTTTATAGGAGGTGTAGATAATAAAAACGACAAATAATTCATAACAACTTTCATATTTTCAATCTGATACTTCAGTCAAAATATGCAACAATATGGAAATGACAACTTTGCCCTTTTTCACCTCTTTTTCCAAACTTCAAATTTTTGGAAAAGTCTCAATCTGTTCACTTCTGGAAAATTTTCACTAAACCAAAGTTGTTTGTCTTGATGAGTGTATAAAATTTTGAATAAATAAAAATTTCCAGTTTTGTGATCTGGGGTCACTTTTCCTTCGAAAATCTCAAAAATCTCAAAAAAGTGGTCTGGAATAGTGGATTTTGGCCTATTTCAACATCCCCTTCCAATCCCCTTAGGATTTATCCAGTTCCTTCATATTTTATTTATGTATCTACTTTCTAGACACTCTCAATCAATTTTAGCTTAATCTGGACCTCTGGCAATGATCTGGACCAGATCTTTAAAAAACACTATTTCACTAGTTTTGACAAATCCAAGCAGAAATGAGAAATGGTCCTCTCTTAAACTTTTGTTTAGATCATCACTGCGAACACAACCCATAATTTTCATCCAAAAATGGCTTAATCTGCTCCAGTTATGGCCAAAATAAGAAAATGGCTCTAGACTTGTTTTTTTTTTACAATGTGGAGCAGTTTTGCCTACGGGGCAATCTGCACCATTGATCTTAAAATCAGAATAGATTTGGACTATACGTCAGAGGTTCCCATTCGTAATGCTAAAGAATCAGGCTCAAATGGGACTCTGAAAGGAGGGTATCGAAGAATATTCCTTTTCGATACTGTCATAACTTATCACTCGGAGTTCAGAAAATTAGGTAAGCTTTGCCACTCTGACCAAAGGGTATCAAAGAATATTCCCTTTTGATACCATTAGAACTTTTCATTCAGAGTTCAGAAGGTTCATGAAGTTTCACTGCTTCGACGAGAGGGTATCGAAGAATATTCCATTTCGATACTGTCTAAACTTTTCATTCAGAGTTCAGAAGGATGATGGAGTTTCACTACTCCGACCAGAGGGTATTGAAGAATATTCCCTTTTGATACCTTATCACTCAGAGTTCAAAATATTAGGTAGTATTTTTCTCTCCGACCAAAGGGTATCGAAGAATATTCCATTTCAATACCATTAGAACTCTTCTAAAAGAGATCTTCCGAAAACTCTTTTCCAAAAGCACATCCCAGTGAGATTTGATGACTAAGAATGATCCCAACTGATCTAACGAATCTCATTCTTTCAGGATTCTACCATTGGATTCTCTTCATGCCCGACTTCAAATTTCTTCCGATAATTCCTTCCTGAAGGCCTGTTGGGAACGTCTTTCTCAGACCTCTAAGATTGAATCTTGACCGTTGATCCTCCAGGTCGAATTATTCTGGATCGTTGATCTATGAAACTACACAATCACCATGAAACACACAGGAGTTCCACTTCCAAGGCTGAATTCGACTCTGTAGCTACATATCAAAGCCATAAATCACCTCTTTTGACCACTCTGAACACTGAAACTCAAAATCTCCCCCGAATTTGGGGCTTTCACTTTTGTTCTTCTTCATCCTCCCCCCCCCTAAATTCATAATAGACAAATTTTCCACAATGAATTTGAAAAATTCACAAAATTTCTAGCCCATACTAGTCCGATGTTGAACCATAAGCTTTGATACCAATCTGTAACATACCCAACCACCCACAAGTTGGCCACGCTACTTCAAAACTCGCTTCTAAACTAATTTCGAATTATGATAAATTTTTAATTAATAAAAAAGCATGAAATATTCACATGCAAAGATCAAGATTCATGCTACATCATAAAAGAAATGAATATAATTCCATACACAACAATAACCAACAAGCATGTACATTATAAACATGAATCTCACAAATAATAATTAATACACATCGGAAATAAATATACATGTAAATTAAACCATGACAGAGAGAACTTATCTTTAATGAAATGAATCACCAACTGGTTGTAGACCAATGACGTTCCACCCAACCGTATACACATTTGTTCCAAGTCTCAACAACAATGTCACTCCCAAGCCAGGGCTATGAATCCACAAAGATGGTTCAGGGGTATCACTCAACTTCCCAACCCAGTGAACACTCAAGCTCTCACAGGATTCTCAACACACACAACAATCCAAAGTACGTCAGCTCTCTTCTATCCATCCTGTACAACCCAAGGGAATGTACCTCCTTTTCTACCACGCAGTCCCTCAGGATATCCACCTCCTTCTAGGGCTCCAATGCATCTGTTCAAGAATCTCCATCCTAGGACTCTCAGGATTCATAATTGTAAGAAAAAGTTAACACATGCCAAAGCATCTCAGACATGCATGCATTAATTCATGGCTGGAATACACTAGCAGTCATTACAGCCAATAAAACCATGACTCCTCTCCAACAATACGTTTTTCTTTCCCAAGCCAAGATCAAAATGAATGAGGAATGAAGAGTGGGTGAAAGAATGAATGGAGAGAGAGAACATAATGAAAGGCGTGAACAATGAAGATTGTGTGAGTGAACCCCAAAACATACCAAAGATGGGTGTATATATTTCTTGGAATTAGAGAATCACATCACCTTCCCCCAAGAATCTCATGTAACTTATATTCTCCATTAAAATAAAAATTGATAAAAAAAAATATAAAATAAATACTTAGCCCCTCAAGCCCCCTCTCTTGTGGAATTATATCCCCCTATAACTCTTGTCCTTGTCTGTCTAGCAACCAACGATGTATTTTATTATTAATAATGACCAAAACATTACATTTCCTAGGCACACTAGCCTCTTTTAATTTTTTGGGCATTCCGACCTTTCATAAATTAACAAAATACATTATTTAATATGGGGCTCAAAATCGAGGTATTACGGGGATGTATTAAAAAAGAACTTATTCCTACGTTTTCTCAACATAGAAGAAAAGGGGGATTTTTCTAAACTCACTTGATTACAATAGTCCGATATAATGGAGGAATATTTTTAGGATCTACATGTGCTAGCTACTTGTGTCCCTAATATATTAGAAGATTAGTTGCTTCAAATAGCCTTATTGGGGTTGAAGGAAAATATCTGAAATGAGCTTGAATTCCTTAACATTAAGGATATTGAGCAAGCTCCTAAAAAATACAAAATTGCTGAAAATAAACTTAACATATATCAACAAACATCATGGCACTCACTCAAAGACTCTAGCTCCAAATACATTCCCCCTCACAAAACACTGCCACCAGATACAAGACAAGATAAAGACCAATGTTTTAAATCTAACACACCCAATTGGAAACTTGGCCATAAGTGCAAGGAAAAAAAGTTTTTAAATTAATAAATAGACAAGAGTGACAATGACAAGGATGAGGAAGCAGGGGACATATCTTCATCCAATGAAGAAACAAATAATAGAGACTCAAGAAATTCCCATGAGTTAAGAAATCAAAACACAAGTCCGACACTCTCTGTTGTTGCAATGACAGGTATTTCTCAACCCCACACTCTTAAAGTTTATGACTATGTTAAGATAACTAAAGTAACAATGCTCATAGATAGTGGCAGTTCACATAACTTTATAGATACAAAGATAGCAAGGAAATTAAACCTATTCATTTATCCTACCTCTGAATTTCAAGTCTCCATCCTGGGAAATATGACTGCTTCATGTGATGGGAAATTCCACAAGGTAGAAGTATCCATTAATGACTACAGATTAAAATCTCATATGTATGTTATGCTAATAAGAGGGGTATATATTGTCTTTAGGTCCCAATGGTTAGCCATGCTTGGTACTATTGGATTAAACTTACAAGAGCAATTTGTAAGATTTTATGAAAATGAGGAAAAATACAAATTACAAGGAATTAACTGTCCTCCCCCACAAGTAGTCACATCTAATAGGATGAAAAAAATGATAAAAAATGGAGCCCAAGCTTATTTATTACACTGTTATGCAATAGAGGGAACTACTAATGAGAACAAAAATGGAGATCCCAAGAAATTGGATAAAATTCTTGGAAAATATGGCACCATTTTTCAGGAACCTCCTTGTGGGATTCCTCCACCTCATTCTAGAGACCACGTCATAGAATTAATCCCTAGTTCCACCCTAATTAGAAAAAAATATTATAGGCAGTCACACCAACATAAGACAAAAATTGAATGCTTGGTTCAAGAATTATTGGACTGTAGTGTTATTACACGAAGCAAGAGTACTTACTTAGCTCTAGTCATAGTTGTTAGGAAAAATGATAGATCATATAGACCGTGTATTGATTATCGATAAATGAACAAAATTGCGATAAAGGATAAATTTCCAATTCCAATCGTGGATGAGTTATTGGACGAGCTCCATGGTGCTAAATATTTCTCCAAGATGAACTTGAAATCAGGTTATTACCGAATAATAATTCAAGAGGAAGACATTCCCAAAACTGCTTTCTGTACCCATGAAGGGTTGTATGAATTTCGGGTCACACCTTTCGATTTATCCAATGCTCTCGCTACCTTCCAAGCAGTAATGAATGATTTATTTCGGCCGTACCTACAGAAGTTGGTACTTGTCTTCTTTGATGATATCTTTGTTTATAGCAAGAACTAGAACTCACACCTCAAGCACATAGAGACAATATTAAAACTCCTTCAAGAGAAAAATTTCTATGCTAATATATCTAAGTGGAGCTTTGCAAAAAAAGAGATAGTATTTTTGGGACATGTCGTATCAGATGAAGGAAATAAGGTTGATCCCAAGAAAATTGTGGCAGTTACTAAGTGTCCTATCCCCAAATCAATCACATCATTATGAGGATTCCTTGGTCTTACCAGGTACTACAAAAGATTTGTTCAAAACTACACATAAATTGTGGCCCCATTAACAACACTATTGAAAAAATATGTGTTTAAATGGAATGACAAAGTTGAAGCTTGTTTTAGAAGGTTGAATCTCTTAATGCCATCCACCTCGGTTTTGACAACACCATATTTCTCCAAAACATTTATCCTTGAATGTGATGCCTCGGGAATATGATTATGTGTCTTTCTTATGCAAGATAATCATCCCATCACATTCAAAATTCGAAAATTCAAACCAATGGAGCAAACCAAGTCATCACATGACAAAGAAATGTTGGTAATTATGAATTCCTTGGTTAAATGTAAACAATACTTGTTGGGAACACAATTTCTTTTGAAAACAAACCACAATAGCTTGAAGTATTTTCTAACTCAGAAGAATTTTTCATTAGAGAAACAAAAATGGGTGAGCAAATGAATTCTATATTATTTATAAAAAAGGAAGGGAGAATTTGGTTGCAGGTGGGTTATCAAGGAAACTTGATAGTGATGCTACACTATGCGCTATTTTCATCGTCATTCTCGAATGGATCTCAGAATTTCAAACCGAGTGTGTCAAAAATCTAGATATAAGGAAGCTACTAGAGGAAGTTGAAAGCAACCCAACTACAAATCCTAGATTCACTCAGGAGAATGACATATTGTGGTACAAACAAAGGATATTCTTACCCAACTCTTCCAAGTTTAAACTCCAATTTTTGAAAAAAAATCACGATTCTTTGACAGTAGGCCATGTGGGGTTTTCCAATACTTACTACAATATACACCCGTCTTTCTTTTGGAAGGGTATGTAGTCCGATATTCAAAAATATGTGGTAGAACGTGACACCTGCTAATGACAAAAGTTTTAAATAATCACTCCTCTAGGTCTTCTTCAACCCCTTAATGTTCCAGTACAAAAATGGTCTGAAATATCTATGGACTTTATTACTGGTCTTCCTACCTCTGAAGGTAAAGATGCTATATTTGTGATCATAGATCGACTAACCAAATATTCCCACTTTGTTGGGATTTCTTCAAAATCCAAGGCTAGCCAAGTGGCCAATAACTATGCTAAAAATGTTTTTAAGATTCTTGGATTTTCCAAGGTTATCGTACATGACAGGGATCCCAAGTTCACTAACAACTTTTGGAAATAACTATCTCACCAATTTGGGACATCCTTAACCATGAGTACTTCATACTATCCCCAAATAGATGGCTAGACTGAAGTGGTTAATAAATGCCTTGAATGGTACCTAAGGAATTTTGTGAATGATCATAAGACACAATAGATTAATTGGTTACATCTTGTTGAATGGTGGTACAAGAGTACATATCATATCTCAGAAAAAATGTCCATGTTTGATGCACTATATGGTTATATGCCCTTCTTGATTGATGAATATGCTATCAATTCCAAAGTTTATCCCATTAAAGGCTATCTAGCTACATTGGATGGAATTTTATGCACTCTTAAAGATCACCTTGAACAAGCAAGGAACTGAATCAAACAACAAGTTGACAAAAGAAGAACCGACCGAGAATTTATAACATGATATCGAGTGTTTGTTCGACTACAAACTTACAAATAAATTTCTCTTAAAAATTACAAGAAACACAAACCGACTCTTAAGTTTTATGGACCCTATTAAATTAGAAAGATAAACAATGAAGTTGCTTACGCCCTTGATATTCCAAATAAAGGGAAATTGTATGAAATTTTACATGTTTCTTGTTTGAAGAAAAAGTTGGGTCCTACTGTCCATATAAAAACATAATTTCCCCTTTTAGATGAAGAAGGAAAGTTGATTTTACTTCCTGAAGGTATCTTAGAAGTACAAACTAAATTCCCACGTTCTAGAAGAGTTAATGAGTATCTGATCAAATGGAAAAACTTACCACAAGATGAAGCTACTTGGGAAAATGAGGAGTTTAGATCCAAGCATTAGTCTTTACCCATGCTTCGAGGATAAATCTTTTCATGAAAATATGACTTCTAATATATCTTAATTGTATATTACAAAGTCCATTAATTATTCATTATAACATTGATGTATTAATTATACCGTTAATGTAAAGTCACGTCCATTGTCTAAAGACATGCCTATATTCATTTGTGTGTATTTTTACACGTTGTTGTAAACCTAATGGACATCG
>ML777007.1:137998-210291 GCA_009831015.1 Picea engelmannii | reverse complement strand
CATATATTATATTAGATTAACTAATATATGGGTATTGGGCTATGTGGATCGGATCCACATATTATACTAGAAACAACCACATTTAGGTAAAAAGTGGTTGATATACACCGATCAATGCCATTAATTTTAAAGGGTGTAAAATGACGTCAATCGACGTATATCAACTACTTTTTACTTAAATGTGGTTGTTTCTAGTATACATATTTTTAAACATATAGAAAATTTTAATAAATAAATAACTAAAAAATTGTTTATTACTATAATAATAATAATAATAATAATAATATATTTTTAAGGTCGTGACCAAGCCAGACACCAAATTGGTATATGAGACCCCCTTGTTTGTGGGACAAGGGACCCCCTCCGCGCAACGATTTGACTACTAAAGTCTATGGAGGTATACATACCCTACCCCCTTCTATATTTGAACCTATGACCTCCAAGGAGGAAACACATGATCTTAACCATTAGCCCCTAAAACATATAAAACACTAAAAATATGGTTTATTACTATTATTTTATTAACAAATACTTATATAATCTAAAAAACTAAAAATCTAAAAAACTAAAAATAAGGTTTATTCCTATTATTTCATTAATAAATATTTTAAAAATCTACATATAAAAAATTTGCAACCTTTCTCAAGATTAAATATATTTACAAATATGCAATCTTTCTGAAGATTACATATATTTACAATTCAAGTGGATTAAAATTAAATTATTATTATTTAAATTGAATTTAAATTATCTTATTATTGTAAAATAAACCCTAATAGGAACATTTGTACCTTGATACTGTACTTGAAGTAGTCACTGTAAAGATAATAAGTAGACTAGGAACCAAAAGGATACTAAGGAATTGTACAACATCAACTTGAATAAAGATCAGAAGTAAAGAGAGGGTTTCCATACAACATTCAATCATTACCATTTCCAAGGGTTGGTTATTGGTTTCAAGCATTAATATGAGATCATTCTGGTAGTAAAGGAAATAAAGAAGTTGAGCCTTCACAACGACCTTACCTTTAAACATCTAACTGAAACAAAACTGACATGAATACTAAAAGATAAGAAGAGTCAACCCGACCTTTATACTTAAGGAAATACAATCAATAAGTGAATAAATCCCCGACTCAATTAACTTCACTTATGCCCTTAGCTACAATAACCCTAATACTGATAACCCTAACCCTAATAACCATTAGGAGTCACTTTCTCTTCTGTGCAAATTGCTTCAGTTGTGTTTTTGGAAAGTGAGACACAATTCACGTGACATGCTTTTGTGCCTACACTGGCTTTAATTTTCTACTCGGGGCATTGGTTTGCACCTCCTTCTGCGTATTAACATGTCTTGCTTATCAATTGTTTACACAATTTTACAATCCACAACCAGATCACTTTCACACTACATATTATGACTTAGTTTACAATATTACCTTACAAACAATCGAATCCAAGTTAAAACCTCCAAAACCTCCATACAATTCAATCCAAGTTCAAACCTCCAAAACCTACATGGAGATGATTTCCCTCAGTTATCAACTTTTAAGTCCTAATACATACAATTTTAAGCTCTAACAAAGATAGAAGTGTACTTTCAAATAAATAGAGAAAATCTCAATAGATCTCTATGATATTGAATTTGTTCACCATATTGGTAATGAAATTGACCAAAATTATTTATAAGGCATAACTAAAATTAAAAGATGTAAAAATATAAAAAAGTATAGGATCAATTTTATAATAATTTTATTCATATAAAATTATAATTTTGAATAGTTTAACCAAATTCAAATAATAAGGAAAAAATCAAATAACCTTTTTCATTTCAATAATCGATGCATTCGATTTGAATTTAACTTTTAAAAATATGTGAAGTAAACAAGATAATTTGCCTATCGGCATACCTGCCGCAATAAAAAGAAGTTTATGTAAGATATGACATTGATCCAACAAAACCGACTCTTAGCAATTAAAAAGATTTGCACCATTAAAAATCCATAAAAACATTGTTGAGCATTACCAGAGCTATCTCATTCCCACACCATTTCCTAAACCATTTGCATAGTAAGTGGGAGTGCAAATTAAACCTCCTCTTAATATCTAGAAATCAAGCATGATGAGTCATGCATAAAACCATTGTAAGTTACAGGTTAATATTTTGTAATGATTGCATAAAGGATAAACAAACAGAACTGAAGCACTGGACTTTAAATGGGGAATTCAGTTAAAATAAATATGGTGGTATGTGTTATATTTATAGAAATTAAAACATTAATATTGATCGTTGTATTTAAAAATTGGGCATTCAATTAAAATAAATATGGTGGTATGTGTTATATTTATAGAAATTAAAATATCAATATTAATGATTGTATTTTAAATTGAGCATTTAATTAAAATAAACATAGTGGTATGTGTTTATTTATAGAAATTAAAACATTAATATTGACGGTTGTATTCAAATGGATAGCTACAGAGCAAAGGGTAAGTGGAAGGTACATACAATATAGTAAATGAGCTATTAGTGTAGGACTGAAAGAAGCCTAAGATAATATAATATACCAACATCTTTAATTTCTAACCATAAAATTAGATTTTGTAATTAAAAGGATGATTAATCCATTGATTCCAATAGGGGACGTCTATCAGTGTAAATAGATTAACTAATATATGAAGTGTGTGGTATACGGCGTACTCCATATATTATTTAAGCTAATATATTATGTACATGGTTATTTCAATATATATATTAGTTTAACTAATATATAAATATCCATATATATTAGTTACGTGGGAACTACATATTTATATTAGTTAAAACTAATATACGGATACGTGAAACCATGTATTCATAATCCTCACATATTAATTAAATTAATATATAAACATGAAGTTTATAACATAGGAAAGTATTTATAATTAGTTTGAGTTTGTGAATATAATTTATATATTCATTTTTTTAATTAGTCACACTTTATATTTTCCCAATTTAAAAATGAGTGTTTTGTTTATCACATGTGTTATATTAAAAAAATAGTAAATTTCTTATTAAAAAGTAATTCATAAATTCAAAAGTACTTTTATTTCTACTCACATGAATAAAATGTTTTTTTTATTAGTTGTATTTATAGATATCATTTCAATTTAACTTAACCATAGTTACATAGATAATAGTATAAGGGGTGATTTGTAAATATACTTTCCCCACAAAATTACTAACTCATAATTTTTTATTATATCTCTTAGAAGACCTATTTTAGACCTCGAAATTCCCCTAATTTGAAAAAGTTCTTATCCTAGGGTACTTAAAAATCCTTTCTAGTAAATGTGTTTTTAGAACAAGGTACACACTCTCTTTTAAGTATGAATTCTTAGGTTTGGATTGATGGTTTGATGGATCTACCTAGCTCTTTCAAGTTACAAGTTTCCTTGTGATCATTTGAAGCCAATAATCCCTTATCCATGATCTACATGGAGGTGTCCTAGTTAAAAATCATAGGTTTATCATCGAGTGGATTTTATGTGATTATCAGAGAACCTAAGATAGATAGTTGTTTCCCCCCTTGGACCTTATCCCCAAGGGAGTTGAACTATAACATTTTCTATCAACCGTTGCTTGTGTTCTTTGGTGGATTTCATCACCATCCATCAAGACAATTAGAAGGTTTAGTCATGATTTGCAAACTATGAGAGCATTGCTAGAGTCTTAGGAGTATGCTTTTATTTGGCATCATCACATCATTAATCATACATTTTTCACCAATAAAAACACACTTATGAACCACTTGTTGCACCACCTTTTGATGTACTTCAATTGGAGATATCACTATGATGGAATTTTCATGATTAATACCTTTATTTTACTCATCACCTTGAAGACTAGAGACATTTAAAATTGAGCATTACAAAGAACCCTTAGTTTCCCGGGTGTTATGTTAGGTTTTGTGGCCTTCCTCCTTTCTACAATATATTCCCACTCTTTCTATCTCTCCATCAAGGCATAGTTCAACTTATCTAAACCTAAATACGAGCTTTTCCACTTTGAGTTCATATTTCTCAAGCTCGTCCTCTACTATATTTTCTACTTTGAGCTATTTAGCTACTAGCTTGTCAACTTTCAGTTCATCCACTATGGCTGGACCAAACATACCTTACATGGATAGTATAAATCTTCCAGATTTGATGAAACTCATCAATGACCCTATCCTTCATGATCCAACTTGGACAATCATGCCTACTAGGTTTCCATCCAATATACCCAAACTTGAGGGACAACCTAGTGAATTTCTATTAAACCATGTGATGACCTTTCATCTTTGGTTTTCATCCAATAATATTATGAAAGATTTCACCTAGCTTATATTGTTTCAATATACCCTCATAGGAGACTTTACCAAATGGTATATTGACCAAAATATAGGCACTCATGCCATCTTAAAATCAATAGATAAATCCTTTTTGACATTTTTTCGATTACCATTTTGCTATGACACCGAAGTTGAAATACTTACTATTTTTCACCAGATGAGGGCCACCAATGTCATGGATCATATCAATGAGTGGTGTCAATGACAAAGAATATGTAAAATTGATCTTAAGGAACTTTTTCTCTTCTAAAATATCTCCTCCCTGTCATTTCCAAATATTGTGTGGCCACCACCATGCCTCAAAATGAAGAAGAGGATATCCTTAAAGAACAACAATTTGACCTCAATCTATGCCCTGTCAAGGTATTTATACTCTATAATCTTCAAATCCCCTTGACACCACTCTCATGATACATCAATGTCGAGAGCATCACACGTTGTCAAAGATGTTATTGGGCTACTTGTGCATGCTACCAACTAGTTTGGTAAAATGTTCTTCTCCTTGGGCACTAGTCACTACACCAATCATTGTTGGAACCCTATTTGGAGTGAACTCATGTTATAGATGAGATTTACATTATGTTTGGATGTATTTATCACTTTATGAGTTGATTATACTTTAAGGGAATAATAAGGGGTTATTATAATTTATGATGTAATTAGGCGAAGAGGACGTTACTTAGTTGTAACAACCATCCTTCTCCTTGTATTATATTCTTGAGAGGTTTCAATGGAGACTATTGTATTGTTTATGATATTATCGGGATTGGAGACTCTTAGGGTTTTGAGAGATCTTTCTCTCCTTACCCATATTGTGCAAGAACGATATTTTTATAGCGGTTTCTGTTATCACATATAGTTGTCAAGGGAAACAGGTTGTCCAAGTTTGCAGTCTTCACAAGAAGTGTCAAAGCGCAGCATTCAGAGCAGACCATTTCGGACCCGAAATTCAAACTAGCAGGCGAGATCAACTTCAACGATGAAAATTCCTGAGAAAATCAGATTAGCAGCTCACGGGCGCTCAGAATCCCAAACTTGCTTGAAGTTTAACGCTGGAGCAAAGGCCCGAAATCAAAGTCGAGCAAAGATGACCCCGAGTCCCGAAATGCGAAGTCTCGATTCGCGAATAAGAGATCTGGATCGTCGGATCATGGAAGGCCGTGGACCGTTGATCTGACTTAGGCGAAGTCGAAGAATCGGGAATCAAAAGAAAGGAGGTAAGCTAACTTCCGACTTCACGAAACGCGAAGTCCCAAAAAGCTCGAAAGTTGGGCCCCAGGTCATAGTAGAGGTCACATCGAAGGGGCCCATAGGAAGGGAGATAGTGCTCGCTAGGCTCTAGTTCGGGAGTTCAGAAATCAGGCAAGTCAGGAGCGACTCACATCAAAGCACCCGAAATGAGAAGGCGCGAAGCGCCTAGAAATTCAGCCCATGGTCACAGCTTGAGGTCACATAGGAGGTGGGCCCAAGGAGAAAGGTAAGCACCCAATGCATGATTGATGACTCAGGTTTTCAAGGAAGCAATTGCGACTGTCAATCGTGAAGCAGATTTGACCGTCGGTTTGAGCAAGGTGATTTCTCCGATGTGGGCATGGGAAATTTGTAGTCGAGTAAAGTGAAAATCTCTGAAAAGAGAAATCCCAAAGTTTCTTTAGAGATAAGTGCTAGGTCGTGGCACGAGGTCGCATGCAGAAGAAGATGGTACCAGAAGCCTTGGGAGCGTGATGGAGGGTGTTGATTTCAGGATACCTGCACCAAAGGTTGGGGGTGCCCATGTTCGTTACAGAGCGATACCATCATGGCCTCAAGGTGCCAGGATTGACTCGAATAAGTCATGGGCACTGCCTGGAGCATTCATGGCTGTCAGGCCTCATCCCGATCTTGTTGAAAGTATTTAATGAAGGTGAGAGAGGTGGTTGAAACCTCGTCTCACCACATAAATGGAAATCCAGGTTGGACTATCATCAAGTTGGTTCTTTTGCAGGTTCCTACTAAAACATGATTGCGTATGAGAGAAGAATGCGTGCACGTTTAGTCTGGCAGGGGCTCTCCGACTCAAAGCTTTGATTGCAGTGACTAGGTCGCGCTATTGTAGTGTTTATTTTCTCTGATTATATAGTAGGTAGTTTTGATATTTTGTTAGGGTCGATGGTTGAGATAGGATCCCAGATTGTAAAGTTTTGATGAAGCTCTGGTTCTTCTGGTTATGTATCTGTATTTGAGACTTCTTGTTAAATAAAAGTTAGCTTCCTTTCCATTTCTTTGTAACAACTATGTTAGAACACTCAGGCATAGATGATCCAATCGAGGGTAGTTATGTTGTTGTGATGTAGGTTTGATCACAATGGCATTGTGACCATTTTTAATCAGTCTCATGTGTTATCTTTTTCCCCTCTTACATTGGATGGCTCGGGCATGGAAGATCCAGTCGAGCTGTTGCAGTTGCAGGGTGATGAAGGTTTGATCATCCTGCTGTTGTAACTATGTTGCTTGCACCATATTTCAATGTTTGAAGCTTGATCTCAAGATTGCTCTTGAGTATTGATTTTTTCCTCTTCGAGCTTCTGGAAGGCCTGATGCCCATAGTAGTATCGTTCATCTTTCTCGCTAAGTCTTTCGTCTGCTCACATTTAAGCTCAACTTACTGAATGAAGTTGAATCGAGACCTCACTTATTTGTGTGTTCCAGTCCCTATTTTCTGAGTTAAAGAAATACTGTCTTGAGTCTGCGCCCATTGACCTTGTATAAAACCAACCCGTGACATATAAATCTGATGGGCACTGGGCTTACCCTCTCCGCAATTGGGGGGGGTTGACTTCTAGTGCTAACAATTTATTTAATTAATCTGAATCCAATTCTCATATATTGTTGTGCATTGTCTTCCTTTATCATTGTTATTTTATGATACGTTTACCTTATTGGCCATTGAGTACCAAAAACTTTCATCAGTTGAGAAATAACACAAATTCCTCCCTTTGATCCAAGTGGTAGTAGTGATAAAGGTTGAAAGGTTTTTGAGGAGAACCCATTGTCAATAATCTACTCCAAATTGCCTATATTGTAGCATGATAATATATTAGATTTTGGAATTGATATTCAATTACAAGATATTTTTACTATTTCCTTGGAAGGGAGGAGATAAAAAAATTAGGTTGCAAGAAGATGGCATGGAGAGATTTTTGGAAAATATTTCTGGGCTATGCTATTTATATATTGAGGAGATTGTTCTAGAATTAAATGTTTCACTCTTAAATTCATTATGGTGGAAGAATCCTCCATGATGAATGATTTGATGTCAATAACCAGTGGAAAGAAGATGAGCCTTTTGAGGCACATCTTGTATTTGTCTAGTAGGGAAGTTTTATAAATTATTTTTCATAAACAAGAATTTGTGTCATGGATTATAAGATGTTCTTTGAGTTTACCTATCATATCAAAGCTAGGTATGATTGCACAACAATTTCTTTAAGATAACAACAATATTGGCAAGCTAAAGCACTCAACTTAGAGAGGAAATTCCCATGTGTGACAAATTTATTCATGATATCATGTGAGTTATTGATATGCATGATATTATTTACATTCATTATTTATATAGTCTTACAAATTTTAGGGGTGTTATTGTCAAGGCTGGTGAAACATATAAAGTTTGGATCACACACTTTAGAAGTTTTCTTGAGGAGAATACCCATACAAGGGACAAATATTAATATGTTGAGACATGCAAATGGTTTACATTCTTTCATCATTTTCAAAATTATTCTGAATATATTACATGCATGCAACCTAATTCATTGGTTGGTCAATGTGAGCCAAAACCAATATAATTGTATTGATGAACTGTGCATTGGAATTATGAATAAAAATTATGAATATTCTTAACATGAGTAATATGAAGTCATGTGAGCCACACATTCTAGACCACCTATTGTTACACACCAAATTCCCACACTACTAAGTGTAGTTTTTTCACAGTTTAGTGAGAAAGTATTTGTCATAATCCCTATACATGTTAGGAGAGGAATTTATCATATGAAGGTCAAAATACTATGTTGACATGTATTATTCATTATTATTAAAAAAATGAAATTAATTTAGTGTGAAAATCCACCTCACATTTAGTTTCCTAATCTCAAGGAGAAGTTTAGAATCTCATGGATGGTTGAGAGATTTTCTCAAACCAATATCCTAATTTGATGGATCTTAAGAGATATTTCCTCCTTAAACTACTTGAGAGATATTTTCTCCCTAAAATCCTTGAGAGATATTTTCTCCCTAAAAATCTTGGAGATCTCAATTTAGTGGATCTAGTGAGTGATCCTCTCCTTGGATTGTTGAGTTAGTTCTCAAATGGAAAGTTATTTAAATTCCTTATGTGAGAGATTAGGGGGAGGGAGTTCTCAGAGTATGAAACCTTTGTTCTTGTGACATTCAAGAGAGAGTTGGAGAAGCATTCTCATTATTATCAGGAAATGCACAAAGGGGTCTGGAAAGGAGAAGCTTGGAGGAAATCTTGCATCACATCAACACGATTATAAGTTGTTTCCATTGTTTCTCATTATGAATATAACTTGGCCTATTTCCTCATTCTTGTCTTACTCAATTTAATGCATGAATGTTTGTTCTAGTTTAACTTAGATAGACTGGTTTTTATCTAACATTACATAGTAGAAGATAAGGGTTCTTTTACTTTTTGCATGAAGATTGCAAGATATTGCTTCTACCAGGACTTGGATCAGTTCTAACACCGAAGCAATGAGGACAACCTATGAGAAGAAGGTTAGATATCTCTCTTTCTTTCTCTTTCTCCTCAACCTTCATGCATGGAAATATAGAGTAGTTAGGAAAGAGGGACGTTAGTGTCCACTTGTTCTCTTCTGTTCTGAATTGAAGAAAACCCAGTTCAGGGGGAGTTCAACCTGTTCGCAGGGTGAAAGTTCTCACAACACCTATTGATGCACATTGAAGAAGTCATTGTAAACCTATTATGTTTATGGTATGTTGGCTACACTTCACAATAATCATGACATATTTCTAAGAACTTGTGACAAAGGTATTTGTGCAATGTATTTGTTCATTAGGACCTACTATGGAGAAGCACAAAGTATTGTGCATTCAAGACTACATCTTCACATAAATTTTCCATGATTGCTGTTAACATTTTGTTGACTCTGCACACATTGGACAGTTTATTTTTGGTTAAGAACGATCCACAAATTCTATCTTCCATACACCTATTATGATGTAATTTTGGTGCAAAATTTGTTGGTTACAATAAATTTTGGTTAAATTTTGTACTATTGACATATGAGATGATGTGAATATTGTGGTAAATGTGATAATAAGTTCAATACACTATGCACATTTCAATTAGAGATTAGCATGAATTACTACATGATGTTGAATCTAATTGTATAATTAGTCATACATTTTATCTTGTATAAAATGAGTAAAAATTAAGTAAAGCATGTTTAGAAGTCAAGAATTATTTACTATTAATACCAAGGGGATTGAACACAAGTCTCTTTTTAAGGGGCCACCCTAATTTTATTGAGTTATCAATCATATGGAGTTTTTATGAATTAGAATTTATGATGTATAGGAAGGGAATGAGACGAATCTATACCTACGTGGCTAATTTATGGGGATGGTTGAGTCATATTTTGAAGTCACTGAGTCATGATGTAATCAATGTGTTGGGAGGGGAAGGTAAAGGTATGCCAACGTCATTTTAGTTGAGATATTTTTTAAGTCAAGTAAGAGTCTATTGGGTCATGCTTGAGTTTTGGTTGAAACACCTTGAGTTGTATCATATTATAATTTGGTTGTATACACCACTTTTGGAGACATCCTATAGAGACATTTTTGCACACTAAATTGTTGTCATGAAGTTTTTGGGTGTCACCAAAGGAAATCAGATCAAGGAGATCTTGCATTGGTATTTCTTGGTTCACACCATGAGTCAATGATTTGTGATTTCATCTTTCTTTTGGAGTTTAGTTGCATGATGATTAGTGGTTGAGAATTTGGATAAAAAAAATTCAAAGACTGTTATGATGGAGATTTTGTTTTTGGAGAAATTTTCAAAGGATGATGTTGGATTCACTCTTTAATTAGATTGACCATCATATATTAATCATTGATCTCGACCAAATTGATGTCAACACTACATTCAAATTTGCAAGAGATGGTCCTTATTTTGGATATTTAGCAATTATCTTTGCAAATATGATGTAGATGAAAGCCTTGAACATATGGATTTGATAATTATGGAGAGATTCATTGACAATGAATATTGATGTTGTTGTTTTGCAAGTTTTTGATGTAAAGCAGGAGGAGTGAACCCAATTATATTCAACATCAATTTCTATAAAATTAGTGGTTACACTTCCCTATACCTTTGTATTATGGTAGGATGGAATGATGACCATAGGGATATTCTAAGTAGGATTGAAATATTACTAGAGATAAGAAGGATGTGCCACTCATGCTACGGATAGGAGAGGTTGTACAAGGAGATGTGGGGATGAGGAGAGAACACAAGAGTAGTAAGAGTTGAGGAGATGAGGAGGTGATTATACCATCCATGGGGTGGGTGACCTAAGCAGAAGTGCACAAAGTAGGAGTATGAGTTACTAGAATGATGAATTTGAGATCAACATATAGGTAGAATATTGTTTGGTGGAATTGAGATTGAGATTGTTGTAGATATTTCAAGTTGATTTCTAGATGTACTTGTCTCAAGGGTGATAGAATTGTGGGGGGAGGGATATTGGCACCCTATTTGGGGTGCACATATGCTTTAGATGACATTGACATCATGTTTGGATGCATCTATGACTTCATGAATTTATTTTCCTTTATGAGACTAATGAGGGATTATGGTGAAGAGGACAACACTTAATTGTAACAACCATCCTTCTCCTTATATGTTTTTCCTGAGAGGTTGTAGTGGAGAGCATTGTATGTTTATGATATTATTAAAATTAGAGACACTTAAGGTTTTGAGAGATATTTGTCTCCTTTCCCATATTGTAAATTGATAAGTGGCAGAGAATGTAAAAACCCAACACTACATCCATCAAACAAATCGGACCAAATGATTTTTTTTTTTTGAAGTTGTTTGCTTCAAGTCATGCTCTAGAGCACAATAATTGTTTTTTTCTAAGTTGGTTGGGTTTAGTCTTTTTTGAATGTAGCTATGGAACATTACATTATAGTTTCAAAGAAGATAGTTATGGATTTTGAACTAGCTTAAATTAGATGATGGAACCTAAAACCTTTTGGGGCTTCATGTTCATATTTATGAATACGACTATCAATAATGAAAAAGTGTATAGAAAGTTTTTTTTTTGGAGAAACATGCATGCATGTAGTCATTCAAGATGGGAAGTGGCATAGAAACCAAAGGTTTGGACAACATTAAAATTAGGAACAACCTAAACTAATAGTCAACTTTCACTAAACCAAGCGTTATGGAACTTTTCCTTAGCTAAACCAAAACAAGTCAATAACTATCATTTGTTTTTACATATATACTATAATGGTTTTTACAAATATACTATAATGGTGTTAATAATTTTTCAGAGACCAATAAAAACCAAAAATGTTTTAATACTCTACAATTTGTAGTCATTCTTGTTCAAGGAATACCCATGACAAACCCAACCAGAAAACTCCATAACACCAACCATATAGATAAAATTCCAATGAGATTGGAGGAGACATTACACATTTTAGATCTTCTCAGCTAGCTATATGTTGTAGGAAACATTACTACTTATTGTAGGCTTTTAGAGACTTTCATCTAGGAAAGAGCCTTGGCATATGGGAAATGCATCCATGGCCACATTGTAGAAATTGGGTTCGAACTTGATGTTTATTTGGCTACTAAATTATCATCATGTATGCCAATTTTGGTTATATTGAGGATGCATGCCAAACATTTGACAAAATACTTAAAAGAAAGTTGCTCTCATGGATTGACATGATTGCAGAATATGTCCAAAACATAAATGTAACACAAGAAATACAATTAGATTCATGTTGAAAACAAAAATAGCAACAAAATGGTTATCCAATACTACATATTTAGAACGTAGACAAAGTAACCATACAACCACAATGTTTACATCGCATGGGGTATGATTTAAAAATGCTCAGCATGTGGTCTTGTTTTAAAAACACCCAACATTCACAATCAACCTTTATGCTTGTTTTAAAAACGACCAACTTTCACACTCAACCTATGGGTATGTTTTAGAAATACCCAACCTTCACAGGGAATGTTTTAAAAGATGTCCAACATTCACAATCAACCTATGTGCATGTTTTAAAAGTGCCCAACATTCAAAACTCAAAATCAACATGTGGCCATGTTTTAAAAACGCCCAACGCCCAACAATAAAAAATATACTCTAGTTTTGTTTTGCCAATGTCCAAGTTAACTCAATTCTTGATTATATATATATATATATATATATATATANGATAATAATGGTTATATAACATGACCAACCACATTCTACCCAACCAAAAGAATGATTCCATCAATTCCTCAAGCAAAGTTTAAAGATCCTTTCCCATCCTTTTACTAGTTGCAAATTAGAACTTCAACAAATTTCCTCATCCCAACAACCATGTTGATAAATCTTTGATTCCAACAAAAGAAACATTCTTATAAAAATTAAATAATAAAATAACAACCACATAAATAATTTCGTAACTAACTACATTATATCATCTCAAGGATTTACATTACCAGAGATGCCACTCAATCATAATGCCAAAATAGGATTAGTGGCTATGTTTTTTTTTTGCATTTCTAACCAGTGGGAGGTAAAAATGTTTTACTTAATTAGGTTGCTTACTTTGACAGTTGAAATTATGTTTGAGATCCAGTCTCCTCACCATTGCCAACTCTCATGGTGCCAATAGATTTCGTGCCAACCATACTAAAGGAAAAATTATTTCCTTAAGACTCTTGAGTTGTGTGGGATCATAACCAGTTCTTGATGTAGAATAGATGCATCATGTATTTTTACCATCCACTCACAAACATTGGGGTAATATCACCATTTTACTTCCATATTCCTAGCTATTGTTCTAGTTAAATTATCCACGTAGGCATAATTTCTGCATAATTTCTATGCTATTTAGGTTTCTCCTCAAACCATGGATTTACCCATCTATTTATAGACTCAATGAGGCTAGCCACCTCACCCCCTCATGCAAAATTAATACTTTTCACTTTAATTTTATTTAATTAATTCCTATTGTTCATCATTCTCCCCCCATGTGTCATTCCCTTCTTTTTGTTAATTTTTCTTTTCTTAAATAGTAATTCTCTTTTTAGATAAAATAATAATATTTTGAAGAACGCCCTAAAATGGGGTAATTATTTTATGGATTAATTCAACCATAGGGTCTTTAAATTTTTCCTTATCTTAATAGGGATTTGGAAGGATTAACACCTTACTGTTCCCTACCCAAATAGAGATTTCACACCTCTATCTTGCACATTCAACAACCATACATATATCATGTATGCCAGTATCATGTAAGCATCTATTGAAAACTCTAATCTCTGTTCATTATCTTACCCTAACAATCATACCTGTAGAGGACAATTATGCTATGTGTACTATTTATACATTATTGATGTACATATTAATTGAATTGGCTTCGTGCCCCGTCTTCTTTGTCTTCTTGATCTTGTTAGTTGTTTACTTTCTTGGCTATATTATTAACAGTGGTATCAGAGCACATTTCTGATCTTGATGCATGTGGCATTATGATACCTATGTGCTTGTGGAAGAATATTTTATTAGAGCTCGTTTTTGGGAGATGTTGAAAAAGGTGAAGAAGATGATTCAGGTCGTGAATAATGAAATCTTAATGGTCGTAGCCTACATCAAACTGTGACAGAGGTACAAAATAAAAAAATATAAACGAGTTACATTCCTCCTCTCATGAAAAAGTTTCATTGATTATTTTACTCACGGCTCCATGTAAACCCTAAATGATAACGATCTTTCTACCATCGATTTGACTGTGTATTTGAGTGTGCTACAATATGTGTTGTATGGCATTGGTTTGACCTGGCATTTTTTTATTCAACCCGGTTATGTATTGTGGATCATTTTGATAATCAAAAGATTGTGTGATTGCAAATATCAGAGGTGGCGAATCTAGTTTTTTCTGGTGATGGTGTTTCATGTGATGGGATGGTCGACGAACGTGGATAGGAAACCCTATGATTTGTGGTGGGGTGAGAGAGGAGTTGATTGAATCATTTGACCTGCCAACATGAAGGATATAATCTGATCTGGAGATATTTGCAATGTTGAAATCAAATCAACTTGCAACAACTTCGACATGTGATTTGTGGAGAAGGAGCACCTTTATTTAAGTTTTCGACCTCGATTGGTCCGATCCTTGAAGTGGGTGAAGTATTGTGCTATCGATTCCTTGACCATGTCTCCAATAAAAATAAGTAAAGTGATGTGAAACCCTCTCGACCTGCATAGAAGAGTGGTGAATATACTAAGAAGTGAATCAAAACGACCTGTGTTTGATCAACCTTGATCTAGCAATGGACCTGCTTGAAATCATTAGGTACAAAATGGACTTACGGACCTGGTTTGAAGCTTGCAAAAGGAAGCATCCTTGACTTGGTAAAGAAAGAACTTAATGTCTTTATGTTTTATTTTTATTCAAAAATTTAGAATTATTTTTGAAATTTATTTGTAAAGTCTTTAAAAGTTGACCCTATAGTCTTTAGGGTTAAGCCTTTGATTGTATGGTTTTGGAGTTACAACACTAAAGGGTTTGGTGTTAAGTTGATCATCCATTTAAATAATTTTTACATGTTAAAGGGATTAAGATTGCAACAAGTGATTTGTAATTGATGGCGAGGGATTGCCATTGTGAAAAGGGAAAGAATGAGTCGATACTTGATTGCTTCCGTATCAACACACTATGAAGTGAAGCAATTTCATTCAAGAATTTTCAAACTAATTAATGAAAGTAAGGTGGAAAGCTGCAAGTGGAGCCTGTGTAACTAGAGATCAAGCCAATGTATACAAATTTCAGAGATTTACATACACACCATCAAAAATTTTGCAGAATAATTTGACTCTTGATTTCTGGACTAGTGTCCATTCAGAATTTTATGACTTGCAATTTTTGATACTTACTGTTGTTCATTTTGTAAGTATCAAATATTGAATTGAATTATGATTGTAATTGGGTGCATTTTTTATTGAAGCCAACACCCTTCAGTTGAGTTTAAATTTTCTATTGTCAAGTTGGATTATTGTAAAAGGGTGGAATTGCAAGAATCCCTCTTTACATTGATAAAGTTGGACATATGAAAGATCAGTGTTTCGATCTTCATTCTTGTATGCATTGTGGAAAACATACACATTATGGTCAAGGAAATTTGAACCACTTGTCCCTAACAAGGGGGAAATCTAAATTTTTTAGTCAGGTTCCAAGTTTTAGATCCTGTGAATAGATGATCAAGTATGCAGCCTATTTCCTGGTATGTAGCCTTGTTTTTGAACATATTGTTGTTGATATGGTTTGTGGTAATATTGAAACCATTCATAGTTTTTGAGCCTTGAGCTCTTGATAGTTTGTGGTCAGCTTAAAACCACCAATTAAGCAGAAGACATGAAGTTCTGCTTGTTATATTTTTAGAGAGAATCATCAACATTTGTAGCTGTTGATTTCAACCCTTTGCTTGGTTAGTTTATGGTCAACTTAAAACCATGCCATTTAGTAGAAGACATCAACTTTTGCTGGAAATTCGGTTTTTGGTTATCCCAAAACCACCAGATTGGTTTTTGGTCATCCTGAAACCACCAATTTAGTAGAAGCCTTCATCTTCTGCTATTTTTTTTCAGAGTTCAGAGAGGATATTAAGCCCTCTGAATATTCACTTGACACATTACTAGTTGTCAAGAAGTGACAATTTTTCAAGCAATAACAAACTTATGATTAAGGGGGGATGTTGAAAACTCTAATCTCAGTTCGTTATCTTACCCTAATGGTCATACCATTAGAGGATAGTTTTTCTATGTGTACTATAGATACATTATTGATGTACATATTAATTGAATTGGCTTCGTTCCTTTTTCACCTGTCTTCTTTGCCTTCTTGATCTTGTTAGTTATTTACTTTCTTGGCTATATTATTAACAACATCATAATAATTAATTGTATAAGATTAGGAGTTATCCTCCATGGATATTCACTATTTGATTCTCAATCTGGAGTTCTCCCAAACAACCATATCCACATGTGTCCCTCTAAGGTGTCCAATGTCCTACAAAATATAAGAAAAATATCAGTGAAATTCAATTGGTTTCATTAATATTTCTAATTATTTAATTCATCTTCCATAGCCTTCCTTTTCATTAAATCAGCTCCACCCAAGAGTATTGCATGTATTGTCCATTTGCCACAACCAATACTTGTTCACAACACAAGTATTCATTTCATGTTCTAGAATATATCAATCATAATGCATACATTAATCTACTCAAGAATTAAAACTATCAAATGTATCTTGTCAATCAAAGGGGCCTTCAACAATCCTATATCTATAGCTGTGTAAAAGGGGCATTCAACAATTCTATGCTTCGACTAATGGTCAACAATAACTTTGCCAATTCTCGATGTTATTTGAGATAGAAAAGATTGTTTTTGTTTTGGCTTCTTACCTTTGAATCCCATTTATTCTGCTCACCGTGTCTGCCTTGCATTAAATGTGTATTTATCCTTTGGATTTCCAAGGTGTTGATAGTTGTTTGTTTTCATTTGGTCTTATGGTCAATGACACAAGGTCACACACTTATTGGGAAGTGTCATGAATATTGTCACTGAATGTTGTTCTTTTGTTTCATCAATACAAAGTTCCATTTGTTTCATAGAAATATAAGCACACCCAAAATTAATGTATCTACAACACAAATTTCGATGCATCAACTAAATAAAATATAAATAAAAGTGAAAATAAATATTTATGAAAAACTTGAATCCGGTGTTAATATCACAACTATGCATATTAACACCGGATTCAATTAACTATGTTATTCTTTAAAATTCATTTCATTATTTATAAGATGGAAACATTTATTGCACCTAGAGTAGCAGTGCTCTACAACCCAGTATGGGGGAGATGTTGTCACATAATTTAACATGAAAATAATATTAAATAAAAAAGTAAATAATGTGGGAGATGCAACGTTATGCGAAAAAAATATTAAATAAAACATAAATAAATACATACATACATAAAAAATAATAATGGGGAGATGTCACTTAACGTAACCTTACATGAAAAAATATTAAACAAAACATAAATAATTACATACATACATATGTACATGACAATATCTAAAAACTTAAACCAGCGGAGATCCATCTTAAATCTAGAGCTATCAAACACCTAGAAGAATCAAATTTCTTAAGGTGCAATCTTTTTTATCATTTAACATGAAAGAATTAATTCATGACATGGAATTAAATGATTAAAAAGTTAAAAAATGGAGTTATCAACAAATACATATATAACAAAAATTATTCTGAAAATTCAAAAGCAATTTTATACAATTTTAGTTTCTATTTTAAATTATAATGTTATAAATATTTTTTTGTTTGTTTGCTAGTTTGTCCATGACCTACGGGACTAGCCCATGGCTTGAGAAATCGTGACTCAGGGGAATATAATTAATCAAAATCACCCGGGGATCACACCTAGCCTAAGCCACACCAACCCTTAACATGACTGTATTTTTTGTCCTTGCAGGTTTCGAACCGATGACTTAACATCACGAAGTGCCTTAACAACACATTCTATCACTGACTGGCCTACACCTCAGGGACTTAAAATTTGAAGGACATGGGGGTGGGCTTTGATTCACTTATGTGTGCACGGGTCACAATACCATTTAATATGGTATCTTTGGTGCAACCACACGTTCGACTACTACCTCAAGGTGCCCCCATGGCTCCAGGTAAATCCCTCACGGGAATTGAACCTTGCCCAATGGTGAAAAAATCCTCGCTTTCCACCATTTTATCCAACCCCTTTGGGCGTAAACATTTGAAGGACATGGGGGTGGGATTTGATCCACTTATATGATACCATTTAATATAGTATCTCTGGGTGCAACCACACGTTCGATTATAAATGATTTATTACTACTATAAAATTCTACAATTTCTTCTAATTATCAATTTTGATAATATATAATTACAATTAGGACACATGAAGGTAAGTACCTGTAAATGTTGCACAAATAAATGGAAGAATTTTTCTTAGTTTAATAATTATATCAATGGAAAAACAAAAAACACAATGCACTTTTTAGGTAGTTTTTTTTTCTTTGAGCTAGCAAAGCTCAAGGCTTGAACATAAATTCATGCTTATTAACCATTTATAATCTATAACGACCCCATCGTTAGGACTATAAGTGAAGCAGAAAGTGCAATTTTTTTGTTTTTTTTTTAAACGGGATGACAACAACAATTACAACTAAACAACACATTTGACGGTGGGCACTACGCTTGCTGAACATGAATCAGACAACTACAACTCCATGCACTGGCACAAGATCAAATGGGTGAAACATTCGTAAAACAACAAGGAAGAATGACTACCCGCCCAACGCAAACAAGACCACGCTTACAAGCTAAGGTACAACACCCCCCTCCCGACAGAACGACCTTGACGAACAAAGACTAGAACCTCAAGGTGCGTGAACCAAACACATGAAGGCGTTACAACCTAAGTGCTAAAAACAACTTACAACGATCAACAACACTCACACGGGAAGCACAGAATCTGGCCACGATATTATTCGACTCTGTCCAATAGGGCACGCCATGATCCCCTCATCAGGAATCATGTCGTTCCCTGGTTGAGAAGCATGAAAATAACCTTGGCGCAAACATATTCTATCTGGACCATAGATTCAAGACCAACCCACATGCTTGGATACCGAAATAGCTCACACAAAGACTACACCCACTCACGAAGCAACGGGTTGGCAAGACGCGATATGACGTCAACAAGAGAGCACAAGCCATTACACGACTTTGCCAACCACTCAAACCATTAATCAAGTCTAAATTAGTCAATAATTACCAATCTAAATTAACTTAAATTACACTCTAATTTAGCATGTCTAAATTACAATTTAGTCAATACACACCAATCTAATTTAACATTAATTACAATCTAAATTGGAAATTCTAAATTAATCACTAATTACAATCTAACTTAGCAATTAACCTCATAAGCAACATTAACCATATCAATGTACAAAGCTGCAATTATCACACTTGTTAATGATATTTATTTACAAATTAGTCATTAATGTACCATCTAGTTTAACATTAAATGCAAATCAAATGGAGAAAGTCTAAACTATAATTCGATCATCAATGTACCATCTAATTTAACATTAAATGCAAATCAAATTAAGCAAGTCTAAATTACCATTTGGTCATCAATGCACCATCTAATTTAACATTAAATGAAAATCAAATTTAGCAAGTCTAATTAAGTCAATACTAGCACTATAAACAATAATTACATTCTAATTTAACAAGTATGGTTTAATTAATACGAAAACTAGATTGACAAGTCTAATCCAAGTTAATCTAAAGGCTGTCTATTCAAGGGCTTGTTAAACAAGAGACTGTCTATTGTAAATGCTAAATTGCTGCTGTATAAAAGCTAGTTTAAATCCTGGAAAGGTCTTGGTTTATAAACCATTTTATATGAAGAAACCACACACCAAGATCAAACTTACTGTACTTTAACAAAATCTGCGCACAACAGACTAAGGACCCCACTCACACAGTCAAGACGCACTCGCTATTTTCATGCGTTGGGTGAAGTTGATGTCTTAGCACTGGGACAATTTGGGAAGGGCTGCCAACTGACCAAAATGGCATGCTACCAAAGATAAGCACTGTCAACATCACCGACTAAAATGAAATTAAAAGAATACAAGATTAAAACCCTGCGATCTAACTGTAATGGATTTCTGCTCTCTGTCATTTCAATTCACTGTCAGACTACTATTTCTCTGTCATACAGAAATAAAAAGAATGTTTCCATACAACCTATGCCATCACTGTCAGATAATCACGATTCTAAAAAAAAAATAGTCATAGATCAAGTAAAATCACTGGTTACAAAGGAGAACTGCTGTGTAAAAATCTCGCTGTCAATAAACTCCGCGATTACATAAGAGAACGCCCACCAATACGCCCCCATTAACTAGTAATCTGTAGGCATCAATGGGCGTTCCCTTAAAGTGTTAATTCACATAAATTAAAGGAACGATTCTATTCGCCGAGTTATGATAAATTCATGTAATTAATGGAGCAATTATATTGCTGTAATATGGTATTCGTCGCAGTTACTGGAGCAAATAAATTTGCTGTAAATTCAGTGAAAAAAAATGTTGATCTACCATTTGTGGAAAGAAATAAAACGCAGGTCTACATAGTCGAATTTCGCAGAGATATTAAAAACGGACCGAGGCAAATTCGTGGGGAAAAATAAACACAGTTTTTCACAGTGAAGAAGGCAGAGATACTCGCTGGGATTAATGGCCAAAAATCGCAGAGGTTTAAAGGAAAAATTGCTGAGGTTAATAAGCATCAAACGACAACCTTAAGAAGTGGAAAATCGCCAGGTAAACACAAGCAATGTTTGTTTCATTTAAGAGTGGAAAAATCGCCCTGTAGATAAAAATGAAATGTAGTCCTAAGAAGTGGCAAAATCGCCAGGTAACCAACCACGAATTGCAGTAAAAAAATGCCCAAATCGCCAGGTAAACACACCAAGATTTGCAGTCTTAATTCGTCTTCAAATATTTAGGTGCAGAGGTATTAAAAAATTGAAGAGAACATAGCCATAAAAAAAAAACAAAAACACGGAGTTAAATAACCAGGAAGGCATTACAAGGCAGAGTTAAATTATCCGGCAACATATAAAAATGCAGAGTTAGAAATTTCGTGGTTGAGGGTGTTGAAATGCAGAAAACACTAAACACAGTTTTCAGATGCCGAGAACGATTAGGACGCAGAGGTGATATAACATGCAGAGACCAAAACAAGGTAGATATCAAGGCGTGGAGATAAGAAGGGGTAAAATGATGGGTAAACACATCCTTCAGTCATCATCGACACACAGAAAAGCAAGGCATTAGAATCTATAGGTCGTTGTGCATCGAAGTGACGACCGTCGATTTGGCTCCTGGCCGACTGCTTAGGCGTGGACTGACGAACTAGGGATGAGGATGAAAAGCTCAACTCTTCACAACAATCAACAAAACTGAAGGACTGTCACAACATGCAGGGATTGAAATCCAAGGGAAGAAATCAACAACGAGCTTAAGGCTATGGGGAAATTAAGTTATCAATTAAAATGCTAAGTCAAACATTTTCTTTACCTAAAAAAAAATACAGAATTGAAAGTGTGAGGTATAATAAGAATCTACCATGTAGAATCAAGTAAGTGTACCGCAGCCCAAGTCGTCCGCTCTGAGTCATTATCTTGCGCGCTCCGTGCAGCTCCCGCTTTCCAACCGATGAGACTTCACCGGTACCTCCCCGCCAACATTAGGGGTACTCTTCTTCCCCCTTAGCCCCTCGAGCTGCAAAGGGGCCACACACACTAAAACATATAACAACTAGCTCCCAGTTCACCTCACAAGCTCGAGCTACCACTCCTCATCGAGCTGGGTATCCCAACTCCCACAAGCTAAGTTAGACAAGTCTAAATTTCTGCAATGTAACGTTATGCATCACAGAAGAGATCCATCATCCTCGTCCTCCATCCTTTATATAGAGTTTCTAAGTCATTTACTTTCCTAAAATCCCATTTAATTTATTGTTCAATAATTTAATTCATAAAAATCCTCCCCGTACATGTGTCACCCATCCCATTCATTGCACCATAAATTAATTTCATTAATTAATTAATTACTCCTATTTCCCTCACCCACCTAAAATAATTCCTAGAATCGCTCCTAGGTGTCCCCATATTCCCTTACACATTTTAATGACTTACCCCCTTACTAATTTACTAGTTGGGTTTAATTTAGAAAGTTATTAAATGCTAGATACCTTACTAAGTTAGTCTTTCTTCTTTTTCCTTGTGCTTCCCCTTTCTTTTTATGTTTCCCGCTTTTTCCTAGTTTCCTAATTCTTTTAAATTTCTCTCTTTCCCTTTTCATTTAAAACTCAAATTGGCAAGTGTAGAAAATTAACTTTTTCCCCTTTTCCTTTTTAATTAATAAATTTTTAATTAGCATATGTAACAAAACAATTATTTCCCCCTTTTTGCCCCTTTTAAAATTTTATCCCCCAAAAGATTTTTATAAATTAATTGAATTGCTTACCCCCTTCTCGTCACATGATTAATGATGATTTTTATTATTATTTATTTATTTTAATTTTAATTTTTATATAAATATAAATATATATATTGTTTCTACCACAAGTATCACTTAGAATTAGATTTTAATTTTCGAGGTTGGGCGACATTTTATTAGGGAAAATTGTTTTTAAATCTTTCTTATCACGTTATTCATTCTAAGGCCATCTAGGTTTATTCATTTATTATTTAACAACACGACGTGCCCTTCAAGACGCACTAGGTGCTCTAAGGGTGCCACTTGCCTCATTCTGTTTTCCTTGCATGATGTGCCCTTCAGGACGCACTACGTGCTCCAAGGGTGCCACTCGCCTCTTGACTGACTTGGTAGACACAAAAAACCCCTGGAGTCAATACTCCGCTAGGTGATCTTGTGGGAGACTGAGGGCCTCTAAGGAATAAGGCCCCTGCCTTATTGCGCACCCCTTGGAATCATCGTGAGCGACTATTGTAGTTGGCCCTCATGACATCGTGGGTCTTCTCGAACTAGGTAATCGTTAACCTACAGTTTGAGCCACATCGAGAGTGCTAGTAGGATGTGACAGGGTTGCTGTCCACAACTCTCCCTCAACGTCTCAAGTTATCGTGCATGACCCCTCTACTCCACATGTGAGTCTGGTCGGAAATCTATCGTTAGCCTTCATCATCAACGAATCATGTCAGAAATAATATCCATAATCATATCATCTAATCAGATGCACAAATGTCATATATACAACAATCAAACCCCCATTGTCCACTCCCTGAATCGGTCCAGAGTCCAAAGGGTTTCATCGGTGCCTCTGCATCCTGGAGGTCCAAAATCCTAAATACTCAACAAAACTGAGTCAATAACATCTGTATATGTCAATACAAAAAAATAACATGTCATCAATCCATAACGCCTCATAATCATAATCAAATGTCAAATAGTATAATAATCCAGATCACTTGCAAGCAAGTGTCCTCAAAGAATAAGTTCGCTCAGTGTGCGCAAGAGTGGAATGTTTCATACACCCCCTCTTGGTCTAAACTTCGTCCTGAAGTTTCATAGTATATAAGTGCCGAAATAATGTGTATCACAATATCACAAGTATATCTATCAAACAAAAATGGAAACTGCTGGTGCATATCATATGCATCCTCCCAGGTTGCCGAGTGCAGAATATAGTTGTCCCACCGGACCTTGACCTGTTCTACTGTTCAATGCCATAGCTATTGAATGTGATGATCTAGGATGCAGATCGGCTCAGTCGTGAGCGCCCCCTCATCCGACACCTATAAGAAAATCATGTCAATAGCATGTGTAGGATCACTAATATAATGTCTTAAAATAGATACGTGAAAAACATTGTGCATACGCCTCAAAGAATCAGGCAAGGCTAGTCGATAGGCCACGAGCCCCTTCCTCTCGACAATCTCGAAAGGTCCCATGAACCTAGGAGAGAGTTTAGCTCCCTTTCCAAACTTGATCGAACTCTTATGCAGTTTTACCCGCAATAACACTCGATCACTAACTTCGTAACTATGGTCGACACCATGAACATCGACATAACTCTTCTGTTGATCTTACGCTTCTTTTATCCTTTGTCTTATTGTTTGCATTTTCTCTTCCATTTATTGGATCACTTTTGGTCCCACCAGGACCCTATCCTCAAGTTGATCCCAACTCGGAGGCATCCGACATGGTCACCCATAAAGGAACGCGAAAGACACCATCTTAATGGTGCTTTGGTAATTGTTGTTGTAAGCGAATTCTACCAATGGCAAGAATTCTTCCCAACACTTCTGTTGGTCCATCACGTTCATGCAAAACATGTATTCCAAGGTCTGGTTTGTTCATTCGGTCTGCCCGTCAGTCTCCGGGTGATATGCAGTACTAAAGTTAAGTTGGGTTCCCAAGGCCTCTTGGAAACTAGTCTAAAATTGTCCAGTAAACACCGATCCTCGATCGGATATAATCCTCCTAGGCATGCCATGCATCCTCACAATCTCACTGATGAAAAATCTAGCTATGTTAGGTGCCTGATATATTGTACGCACCGGAATAAAATGAGAACTCTTCGTCAAAGTGTCGACTACCACAAAAATCGAGTCGTGTCTCCTTGCCGTCAGTGGCAATACAATAATGAAATCCATCAAAATGACCTCCCATTTCGATTCCAGAATAGCATGTGGCTGTAGTAATCCTGCTGGATGTCTATGTTCAGTCTTTACCTGCTGACATTCTAGACATCTAGCCACATATTTGACTATGTCTACCTTCATTCCCTTCCATAAGAATAAGGGTTTAAGGTCCACCCTCATCTTCATGACTTCCGGGTGAGCCATGTATACTTCTCTATGATCCTCGTTTAGGATCAAGATCCTCAACTTGTCGTTCGGTGGTACGTAAATCCGATTTTTAAACCTCAATAATCCATCGTCGTCAAACGTAAATCCTTCAAATCTTGGTACCATCATTGTGTTTTGTCCGATAAAATCCTCAACCTCTTTGTACCAGTCATCACACACTGTAAAGTTAGAATCTTTTCACGTAGATTCGTCTGAAAAAGAAACACCGAAAATATGTGTGGTCTCTGACTCAATGCATTTGCCACTCGGTTCACTGTTCCTTTTATGTAATAAATATTGAAATTGTACTCGCTAAGCAGTTCCGACCAATGTCGTTGTCGCGCGTTCAGTTCGCTTTGCGTAAAGATGTGCTGTAGTCCACAATGGTTCGTCTTTAGTTCAATTTTTTTTCCAACTAGGTAGTGTCTCCAAACCTTCAAGGCATAAACAATGGATAACAACTCCAAATCGTGCGTCGCATAGTTCTCCTCATGCCTTCTTAGTTTCCTCAAGATGTAAGCGATCACTCGACCGTCTTGCATCAAGACTCCACCTAAGCCTTCCTTGGATGCGTCAGTGCATACCAAGAAGTTCACATCCGTTTCAAGGACCTTTAGTATCGATGTCGTTGTCAACAACTCCTTGAGCCTCCAAAAATATTCTGTGCATTTCTCGGTCCAAACAAACTTCTTGTTCTTCTTTTGCAACTCCGTGATCGGATTTTCTATATTTGAAAATCCCTCGATGAACCGTTTTTAGTATCTTTCTAAACCCATGAAGCTATGCACTTCCGGGACATTCGTTGGCACAGGACATTCCATAATAGCCTCGACCTTTGCTGGAACCTCGACGATACCTTCGTCGGAGATGACATTCCCTAAGTAGTGAATCTATGATTGATAAAATGAGCCTCGACCTTTGCTGGATCCACAACAATACCTTCGTCGAAGATGACATGCCCTAAGTAGTGAATCTCCAATTGATAAAACGAGAATTTGGACAACTTCCCATACAATTTGTGCTCTCGCAGACACTGTAGTACCAAGTGAAAGTGATCTTCATGCTCCTCCATCATCCGAGAGTAAATCAAAATATCGTCAATGAATACTTGGACGAACTTGTCCAAGTACTCGTGGAACACCCCGTTCATCAAACTCATAAATACCCTTGGGACATTTGTCAGTCCAAATGGTAAAACAATAAAATCGTAATGACCAAACCTCATATTAAAGGCGGTCTTAGGGACGTCATCCTCCTTGATCCGTAACTGGTGATACCCTGATCACAAATCGATATTTGAGAACACCATCACACCCTTCATCTGATCGAATAGATCATCAATCCTCGGCAATGGATACTGATTCTTGATCATTGGCTTGGTCAATTGACGGTAGTCAATGCAGAGCCTCCACAACCCATCCTTCTTTCTTATGAAGATAACAGGCGCACCCCACGTGACACACTTGGATGTATCAGTCCAAGGTCCACCAACTCTTTCAATTGCATTCTTAACTCCTGTAACTTCAGGGTCGACATCTGATAAGGCGTTCTAGCTATCGGTTCAAGCCCTAGATTTAGGTCTATAGTAAACTCCAATTCCCTCTCTGGCAGCATCCCAGGTAACTCCATTGGGAAGACGTCCACAAACTCTCTCACCATAGGAAGGTGTTCTATACCTTCCGCTACTCCCTTCTCGTTTAACGCAAGGATCGCATAAAGATTACATCCCTTTGTGCATGCTCTTCTGTAGATGGAAGGAAGAGATGAACCTCAGGGAAACTCCCTATTTCCATCTTAAAATCACGTGTCTTTGTCCCTCATCATCGACCAAGCTCAACGGTTTCATCTTATAGTTGAGTATCTCCTCATGCGATTCCAACTAGTCCATACCAATCACAACGTCATAAGATCCTAATATCATGACGTACAGGTTGACCCTGATGAAAAATTCTCCCAGGTTAAGGGTACAACCCATAACCTTTCCTCCAACCTTCTGTTTGGCTCCCGAAGCCATCTCTACGAAGATAAACTCATCCTGTTCGACTGCCTTTACCTTAATCCTTTTTGGCGCTGCACCGAAAATGAAACTCTCGATAGCACTAGGATCTATCAAAATTCAGAGGGTCTGGTCAGTGATGGTACCTGACGTCTCGAGCATAGTCGAATGGTTCTCTTCCTGGCAGTTATTCACCGCTGCATGAATCCGATGGGCCTTGCCCAAATATCCCATGGTAGTGGGTCTGGCTGATCCAAACGCTCTAGTCCTCTCCACTGGGTAGTCATGCTAGTACTGTGGCTCCCCACACGTCCAACACCCCTTCTTCGGTCCAGTACTCCTGGTACCTGAAGTAGAATCTGAAAGCCCACTGACCTGAAATCCTAGTCTGTTATGCGGAACATGACTAAATTGCTGCTGCTGATGCGGTGGTCCTCGGTAAGGAGTCCGCTATTGAGACGTTGGTCGCCGAGGTGTAGTGAAAGTGGATACCCTCTGGAATCCACGATATCTAGGCGTATGTCTGGCTGGTGTCTGATGCTGCTGCGCACCGAATGACACCTTCCCTGCTGGTCTCGCTGGAGTCCTGCTCTGACCCCCGCTGATAAGCTCCTCCTCTGCTATGAGGGCCTTCTGGACGACATCATGTAAGGTCTGAGGCATAAAAATCCTAACCTTTGCACGTATGCTGCCATTAAGTCCAAACACGAACCTGTTGACCTTAAGTTTATCAGTATTAAGATGCAGAGCATACCAAAGAAGCTCCATAAAATGGGCCTCATACTTGGGCACCATACGACCGCCCTGTCGTAAGGCGTTGAACTCATTGAGATGACGCTCAATGAATTCCTCTGATAGGTACCTCTCTCGAAACTCCTCCTTGAACAGTTCCCATGACACGTCTTCGATGGGCATGTTCAGTTGTGGCAAGAGCGTCTTCCACCATAGAAGAGCGCTCCCCTTTAGTTGAAAGATCGCCATGAAGACCTTCATGTTGGAGGTATAGTCGCGAAGTGAAAATCACATTGCCATATTTGCCAACCATTCCTCGGTGGTTGCACCATCCGAGGCACCAAATAACTCGAGAAATTTGACCTTATTGAGTTCATGGTGAATGCTACCAGTACCAACCGAAGCACGCAGTGGACCCTTAGGGGGTGCTGATGCCCTGGCCTCATCTCTATCCAAACGACTGATCAGTGCCTCAAAAATCCACTGGAAAGACCTCATCAACCCAACCACATCACCCACCGCTATCTGGTCCTGCCCAAAAACTTGTTCATCTCCCTGGGGGTTAGACCCCTTAGGCGTGGATGTTACTGGAGGCATCGCACCTCCTCCCCTAGCACCTGATCATCTGCCTCCACGATGTCCTCTAACCATGATTACCTGCATGAATACAAGTCAACTTAATTAACAACATTATAATCAAATATCATATTAATGAAAGACGTAGTGATCCCAAGTTGCGGGTTGAACTGGCTCTGGTACCATGTGTAATGACCCCATCGTTACGACTATAAGGGAAGCAGAAAGTGCAATTATTATTATTATTATTATTTTTAAATGGGATGACAACTACAATTACAATAAACAACACATCTGACAACGGGCACCACGCCCGCTGAATAGGCAACAGACAACTATGACTCCATGCATTGGCATAAGATAAACTGGGCGAAACATGCGTAGAACAACAAGGAGGAACGACTAACTGCCCGATGCAAACAAGACCACGCCTACAAGCTAAGGTAAAACACCCCCCTCCTGACACAACGACCTTGACAAACAAATACTAGAACCTCAAGGCACGTGAACTAAATGCATGAAGGCGTTACAACCTAAGCTTTAACAACAACTTACAACAATCAACAACACTCACACGGGAAGCACAGACTCCGGCCACGATATTATTCGCCTATGTCCAATAGGGTGCGCCATGATCCCCTCATCAGGAATCATGTCGTTCCTCGGTTGAGAAGCGCGACAATAACCCTGGCGCAAACATATTCTATCTAGACCATATACTCAAGACCAACCCACGCACTAGGAGACCGAAATAGCTGACACAAAGACTACACCCACTCCCCAAGACAAGACGCGATATGCCGTCAACAAGAGAGCGCAAGCCATTACATGACTTCGCCAACCACCCAAACCATTAATCAAGTCTAAATTAGTCAATAATTACCAATCTAAATTAACTTAACTTACACTCTAATTTAGCATGTCTAAATTACAATTTAGTCAATACATGCCAATCTAATTTATCATTAATTACAATCTAAATTGGCAATTCTAAATTAATCACTAAATACAATCTAACTTAGCAATTAACCTCATAAACAACATTAACCATATCAATGTACAAAGCTGCAATTATCACACTTGTTAACGATATTTATTTACAAATTAGTCATTAATGTACCATCTAGTTTAACATTAAATGCAAATCAAATGGAGCAAGTCTAAACTATAATTCGGTCATCAATGTACCATCTAATTTAACATTAAATGAAAGTCAAATTAAGCAAGTCTAAATTACCATTTGGTCATCAATGTACCATCTAATTTAACATTAAATGCACATCAAATTTAGCAAGTCTAATTAAGTCAATACTAGCACTATAAACAATAATGACATTCTAATTTAACAAGTCTGGTTTAATTAATATGAAAACTCGATTGACAAGTCTAATCGAAGTTAATCTAAAGGCTGTCTATTCAAGGGCTTGTTAAACAAGAGACTGTCTATTGTAAATGATAAATCGCTACTGTATAAAAGCTAGTTTAAATCTTGGTAAGGTATCAGTTTATAAACCATTTTATATGAAGAAACCACACACCAAGATCGAACTTACTGTACTTTAACAAAATCCGCGCACAACAGACTAAGGACCCCACTCACACAGTCAAGACGCACTCATTGTTTTCATGCGTTGGGTGAAGTTGATGTCTTAGCACTGGGACAATTTGGGAAGGGTTGTCAACTGACCAAAATGGCATGCTACCCAAGATAAGCGCTGTCAACATCACCGGCTAAAATGAAATTAAAAGAATACAAGATTAAAACCCCGCGGTCTAACTGTAATGGATTTCTGCTCTCTGTCATTTCAATTCACTGTCAGACTATTGTTTCTCTGTCAGACATAAATAAAAATAATGCTTCCATACAACCTATGCCATCATTGTCAGATAATCACGGTTCTAAAAAAAAAACAGTCATAGATCAAGTAAAATTGCTGGTTACAAAGGAGAACTGCTGTGTAAAAATCTCACTGTCAATAAACTCCGCGGTTACACAAGAGAACGCCCACCAATACACCTCCATTAACCAGTAATGCGTAGGCATCAATGGACATTCCCTTAAAGTGTTAATTCACATAAATTAAAGGAACAATTCTATTCGCCGAGTTATGATAAATTCGTGTAATTACTGGAGAAATTATATTGCTGCAATATGGTATTAGTTGCAGTTACTGGAGAAAATAAATTCGCTGTAAATTCAATGAAAAAAAAGTGCAGGTCTACACAGTCGAATTTCACAGAGATATTAAAAACGGACTGAGGCAAATTCGTGGGGAAAAATAAACACAGTTTTTCACAGTGAAGAAGGCAAAGATACTCGTTGGGATTAATAGCCAAAAATCGCAGAGGTTTAAAGAAAAAATAGATGAGGTTAATAAACATCGAACGACAACCTTAAGAAGTGGAAAATCGCTAGGTAAACACAAGAAACAATTGTTGTCTTTAAGAGTGGAAAAATTGCCCTGTAGAAAATAAAACGAAATGCAGTCCTAAGAAGTGGCAAAATCGCCAGGTAGCCAACCACGAATTGCAGTAAAAAATGGCCAAATCACCAGGTAAACACACCATGATTTGCAGTCTTAATTCGTCTTCAAATATTCAGGTGCAGAGGTACAAAAATATTCCAGAGAACATAGCCATAAAAATAAAAAAAAAACACGGAGTTAAATAGCCAGGAAGGTATTACAAGGTAGAGTTAAATTATCCAGCAACATATAAAAACACATAGTTAGAAATTTCATGGTTGAGGGTGTTGAAACGCAGAAACACTAAACATAGTTTTCAGATGTCGAGAATAATTAGGACACAGAGGTGATATAACATGCAGAGACCAAAACAAGGCAGAGATCAAGGTGCGAAAATAAGAAGGGGTAAATTGTTGGGCAACCACATCCTTCGCTCATCATCCACGCACAGAAAAGCAGGGCATTAGAATCTATAGGTCGTTGTGCACCGAAGTGACAATCGTTGATTCGGCTCCTGATCGACTGCTCAGGCGTGGACTGATGAACTAGGGATGAGGATGGGAATCTCAACTCTTCACAACAATCAACAAAACCAAAGGACCGTCACAACATGAAGGGATCAAAAGCCAAGGGAATCAATCAACAATGAGCTTACGACTATGGGGAAATTAAATTATCAATTAAAATGCTAAGTCAAACATTTTAACTACCCCCCAAAAAATACAGAATTGAAAGCGTGAGGTATAATAAGAATCTACCATGCAGAATCAAGTAAGCGCACCATAGCCCAAGTTGTCCTCTCTGAGTCGTTATCCCACACGCTCCATGCAGCTCCCTCTTGTCGACCGATGAGACTTCACCGATACCTCCCAGCCAATGCTAGGGGTACTCTTCTTCCCCCTTAGCTCCCCGAGCCGCAAAGGGGCCACACACACTAAAACAGAGAACAACTAGCTCGAACTCACCTCGCAAGGCCGAGCTACCACTCCTCATCGAGCTGGGTATCCCAACTCCCACAAGCTGAGTCAATCAAATCTAAATTTCTGCAGCGTAACGTTACGCATCACATAATAGAGCCATCCATCCTCCTCCTCCCTTCTTTATATAGAGTTTCTAAGTCATTTAATTTCCCAAAATCTCATTTAATTTATTGTTCAATAATTTAATTCATAAAAATCCTTCCCGTACATGTGTCACCCATCCCCTTCATTGCACCATAACTTGATTTCATTAATTAATTAATTACTCCTATTTCCCTCACCCACCTAAAAACATTCCTAGAATCGCTCCTAGGTGTCCCCATATCCCCTTACACATTTTAATGACTTACCCCTTTACTAATTTACTAGTTGAGTTTAATTTAGAAAGTTCTTAAATGTTATATACCTTACTAAGTTAGTCTTTTGCTTTTTCCTTGTGTTTCCCCTTTCTTTTTATGTTTCCCTCTTTTTCCTAGTTTCCTAATTCTTTTAAATTTCCCTCTTTCCCTTTTCATTTAAACTCAAATTGGCAAGTGTAGAAAATTAACTTTTTCCCCTTTTCCTTTTTAATTAATAAATTTTTAATTAGCATATGTAACAAAACAATTATTTCCCCCTTTTTGCCCCATTTTAAATTTTATCCCCCAAAAGATTTTTATAAATTAATTGAATTGATTACCCCCTTCTCGTCACATGATTAATGATGATTATCATTATATATATATATATATATATATATATATATATATATATATATATATATATATATATATATATATATATNATATTGTTTCTACCACAAGTATCACTTAGAATTAGATTTTAATTTTCGAGGCTGGGCGACATTTTATTAGGGAAAATTGTTTTTAAATCTTTCTTATCATGTTATTCATTCTAAGGCCATCTAGGTTTATTCATTTATTATTTAACAAAGCAACGTGCCCTTCAGGATGCACTAGGTGCTCCAAGGGTGCCACTCGCCTCATTATGTTTCCCTTGCACGACGTGCCCTTCAGGACGCACTACGTACTCTAAGGGTGCCACTCGCCTCTTGACTGACTTGGAAGACATAAAAAACCCTTGGAGTCAATACTCTAGTAGGTGATCTTGTGGGAGACTAAGGGACTCTAAGGAATAAGGCCCCTCCCTTATTGCACGCCCCTTAGAATCATCGTGAGCGACTGTTGTAGTCAGTCCTCACGACATCGTGGATCTTTTCGAACTAGGTAATCGTTAACCTACAGTTCAATCCATGACGGGAGTGCTAGTAGGCTATGGAAGGGCTGCTGTCCACACCTCTCCCTCAACGTATCTGGTTATCGTATGTGACCCCTCTACTCCACATGTGAGTCTGGTCGACAAGCTATCGTCAGCTTGCATCATCAATGAATCACGTCAGAAATAATATCCATAATCATATCATCTAATCAAATGCACAAATGTCATATATACAACAATCAAACCCCCATTGTCCACTCCTTGACTCGGTCCGGAGTCCAAGGGGTTTCATCGGTGCCTCTGCATCCTCGAGGTCCAAAATCCTGCACACTCAGGAAAACCGAGTCAATAACACCTATCTATGTCAATACAATAAAATAACATGTCATCAATCCATAACGCCTCATAATCATAATCCAATGTCCAATAGTATAATAATCTGGATCACTTGCAAGCAACTGTCCTCAAAGAATAAGTTCGCTCAGTGCACGCAAGAGAGGGATGTTACATAATCTCAGTTTTTTTTTTCTTTGAGCTAACAAAGCTCAAGGCTTGAACATAAATACATGCTTATTAACCATTTATAATCTCACTATGGATTGAGAGCATAGTTACAATAATTGGTCTAGTTGACCAGGCTAACCTGAACGACTCTGACTGTGACTTGGCAGGTCTGGTTGAGTGTTTTTTAAGAGTCGACCGAGTCAACCTGGGTTATACCAATTCAACATGTTGGAACCAATTTTCATCGGTTCTGTAGCAAACTAAGTTGGTTTTGAGGCCATGTTGTGTTGAATCGATGAAAGGAATGATAGGTCTTGTTACAACTATGTACACTAGCAGTTTCTGTGATACTGAAGATGGTACTGAATTCTACTGATGTATATGTGGGTCTTTATTTTTTCTCCTAAAAAATGTGAATTTGTTTTTTTGGACCAATCTGTTGTTTATTACGTTTAGTTAATAACATCTTTGTGTTAAATTTTTCTGGGAAACATTGTGTAAAAGGTTTTGAAATGTTCAATGTTTGAGGTGGACACTTCACCCATTAGAGACCAATGAATCTTATATATTGACTAACTATGGAAACCTACACACTCATATTAATAACATCTATGTTTTTAAGAAAATATTGTTTCTAAAATTTTCATTTTTATTTTCCATAAATTCCAGGATTTTGGTTAATTCTTTATTATTTCTCTGATAATATTGTGTCTACAAAACATATCAACTATGTTTGTGTGATCTCAAAGATGGTACTGAATTTTGCTGATGTATATGTTTGGTAATTTACATTCTAATAGGCACCCATTTGTTGTTTGTATTACATACTTCTAAAATTTAACATGTTCATTTTCTGCAAAATAATTTTTTATTTTCTTGCTTCTAAGAAAATGTGAATTTGTTCTTGTTGACCAATATGTTGTTTATTAAGTCTAGCTAATAACATCTTTGTGTTAAATTTTTATGAAAAACGTTGTGTAAAAGGTTTTGAAATGTTCAACGTTTGGAATGGACACTCCACCCATCATCAGGCCAATAAATATTATATATTGAGTAACTGTAGAAACCTACACAATCATATTAATAACATCTTTATTTTTAAGCAAATCTTAAATCTAAAATTTTCATTTTTATTTCCCATAAGTTCGAGGATTTTGGTTAATTCTTCATTATTTCTTTGATAATCTTATTTCTACTAAACACATCATTTATGTACTTCTCAAAATTCCTTTTTCTAAGGTATTCCCAACCTGCCTCCTCTCCTCTCCTTGCCATATCTAATAATACATGGTTTTCTTAATAAGTATATATAATAATTCTCCTATCCTCACCATATCTAATAATAAATGGTTTTCTTAATAAGTATATCTAATAATACAAGATTTTCTTCATAAGCATTTGCAACATGCCATTTTAGGATTTTAAATTTCACAATGATTATTAAAAAATGTGAAGTATGAGTTAAGTTTTTTTGGGTCAATATTTATCAATCACTATCTTATACTATCCTTGTATGTAGTATCAGCTCCGTGACATCAATGGACTTGGTGACCAATTTGTCTTTTTTAGCCATCACTCAAAGTCGAATAGTATAGTGGTTGAACTTTGAACTCTTAAATGTAGGTACTTACATATTGAATGGACTTATATTAATATAAGTACAACAAATTTATTGTTGATCCTTCAAACAATTGACCAAATAGAATTTATCCATGATTGAGACTTTAAATTCATCCCGGATTTTGTGTTGTTTGATAATTTTTTTTCTCACATAATTTCCACCTTGGTCTCCACTTTAAGAGAATATTTATTTTTTGGAAATGAGTTCCCTTGTGAAATAATTGAACCCTTGCTTAAATCGCTTCTCAATGATTGTACTTGAATGACATGGGGCTTCACCTTGTTGACTAATATTTTATCACGTTCATTCATGAAAGGGGTTTTTGATCAGAAAAAATAGCATCAATATATTGTCTAGATATTGGGAGATGTGGGGTATAGGGAGTTTTATAGGTATTGTGGGGTATAAAAAAGGGCATTTAGTAAAAATAAGAGATTTTGCTTTGGAAATATGTATTGGGAGGGGGTTCAACAAAAAATATGTTGGGAGGTATTTATCAATATCTAGTGAAATTAGGGGTATTTTTTAATATTTCATGAACACACATGCTATGTCACAAGTTCAATGAGTGAAGACCCCGTGTTGAATGGTAGCTTACAATTTTTTTATAGAGGTTGTTTCCATCCATTTCTTTATGAATCCGAGGAAGGTCCTTGATAATAAAATCAATAGTAAACCGAAAATGTATAAAATGACTTCTCTGATACCAACTTGATATAGAGTAGAGTGTAATCAACATAATTAAGTGCTACCATAACGAAAAATAACAAGATGTTGTTTACATATATTTGTATCTACAACAAGGGATCATTTAAGAAATCAAACATCCTATGTTGAATTCATAGAGAAGAATGTGTTATTGGCACATAAATATGGGTAGAACATCAATCCAAATATTCATTAACAAAAATGAATGTACAAAATAGATACAAACAACTTGAAGCTCTTACAATCCAGTAACCAATTCTACCACGACAATCAACTATATTACATCCCCAAGAATGCTTATAAATAATATTACATAGCTAAGGAATTTGAAAAGACACGAAAAATTGTATACCATATGTTTGATCTATAAACTATTATGGATATTCCACTAGAATAATTTGTCACTACATATCTTACAATATTCTACAATCTCTTACAATATTATACAATCTCTTATTATGTAGTGTTTTACTTTAGATTCATATTTAATATTACTAGCTTAGTGCATGAAATACTGAAATGAAAGAAACTAAGAAAATAACATAGCATCCACACAATGAACACAAGATGTACCTTGGGAAAACACAATATGAGAAAAACCCAACTAGAAGGTGAGGCCTATACTTTTTTGTTTTCTTCTTAGTTATGAAATGCAAATACAAAGAAAGTGCACTCACTATCAAGTTGCCATGGACATTGTGGCTTGTATGACTAATACATGATCCTCTAGTTCCTCTACTATACTTCAATATCCCATTCTCAATGTTATTCTCAACTATGGAACAATAAACAATACAATAAGAATGGAACCCCTTCATATCCTAGTCCAGTATTTAACAATGTCCTAGTAGTCATCTAGGATTAGGGTAAGGGTTTTTGTGTGCCTCAACTTCTGATTAGGGTTAGGGTTTTGGACCCTCTAGATTATTCTTGAAATTCCACCCATGAATAGATCCACATATGTGTGTAGTAGAAGATGACATGACATCCACTCAATATCATGGTGGTCAACGAGATAGACCAACTTGTGGGAGGAATTAATTCCTCATACCAACTCTGATTGAGTTGATCTTCACGTTGTTGGAAAGATCTCAATTTGTAGAATAATGCTGAGAGGATAAGAATTTTGTTCACAAAGTTTTGACCCCCCAAAGCACCATTTGATACCTTAAATAGATTCTAGAAGTTTCTAGAACTGAAATCACCAAAGCATAACCTATCCCAAAAATGGATGCCACAAACCAATAAATCTATTTTTTCTACCAAGAAAACAAAACAAAATTGATGAAAAATTATATAATGATCGTTTGGATCAATATTTTATTAAAATTGATTAAACATAAATATAATATAATGATAAATAAGTCGAGAAGAAATCTAATATTTATTTGATTTAATTTGATCTTATAGATAATGGCCTTGACCTTACATGATATTCCATCCCGTGGTTATGCATGACAATATTAGGTATGTGCCACTGTTCCCTAAAATCTATGGAAAATGTATACTTTCACATCATATCTCATTATACGACACCTTAAAATCATTTATATAAAACTGAATGGCAAGTCTTATGTACATCGATAGTACAACGTTTCCTACCACACCATGCACAACATAACATGTATTGTGATTCCTTTAAGTAGGACAATCTCTTATGCAACAACGTTATTACTTAGATTCTGCATGTCTCTTTATTCTTGATAACTTTTCCACAAAACCATAATTCCTTTTTTGTGACTTTCTTGTTGTCATTTGGGTTTTGAAAATAAATGATCAAGAAAACCTCCTCCTGAACGTAAACTTAAAGTGTATGTTTCCATTCAATTGGAATCAATCCATTCCATGAGTATTGTCATGCAACCTCCTTTGAAGGCATTCATAAGACACGGTTGTTATCAAAATTTTCAATAATGAAACTATTACATAATGATGTTTTTTTTTCCAAAGGAGAGATCAAGAGTTAGACTCACAACTTATTTGAATGAATAGTTTAGAGGAGTATAATTTCTTAGAGATTCAATAACAACTAATGATGGGGAGCTTCAAGGAAAGAAGGAAGTGGCAAGGAGCTTTTTCTTAGGCAATATTTACTTCCTCGAATGTGACAAATGTGTTAGAGATGTTTTCTTTTCCAAAGAAAAAATCAAGACTTGCTTGACAACTTATTTGAATCAACAATTTAGAGAAGTATAATTTCTTAGAGATTAAATAACAATTAAGGATGGGGAGATTCAAGGAAGTGGCAAGGAGCTCTTGCTTGAGGAAATAATTAATTCGTTGAATGTGATAGATGTAATAGGGGCATGAGACTCAATTGTTTCCAAAATGTAGAGGAATCTCATAGATATCTACCCCATAAGTAGAAAATCAAGGTATATGCAGGAAACCAAAGCATTTTTAAAAACAATTCATTTCTTGAGAGTTTGGTGAACTCAACCTTTGTACAAAACTTGGCTCCCAAAAGCCTTTCTCACATATTCCATGCAAGGGACAATACAAATTAACATCAGGACCATATGAATCATAATGGTTGTGTGTGCGTGTGCACGTGCAATAATGGATCTACTAATCTATCATATATAATAGTTCATACTAAGTGTTCATATAACCTTAGTAACATGTATACTTACTATTTAATTATGAATGTGATCCCTTATATTGGTTAAGATGCCGTAACATACTCCTATTAGTGTCATAAAAATGAGCACAGGGACCATAAAAATGAGCACATGGACCACATGGATTTTTTTTTTGGGTGATAAAGGTTATTAGGACAAATATTGTATGCATTATTGTATGCATTATTAGCACAGAGACCATAAGTTTTATAGGGATTGGAAGGTTGATATTATCATGAGCATAAATGCTATTAGCATGAGGAGGTAATTAACATATAAATTATAGGGGTTAAAGGAGATCAATGAGGTTATAATGGTTATACACAATTACGACTAAAGGATTGTCATTGAATGATGTAAAATACCTGATCATATGCATTCTAAGACACTATTGATATTTATATTATTGGATTCTTTTTATTTGATGGATGCCATACAAATGATCATTGTTGTTATTTTTTATAACAAATATCATTATAATACTTATTAACTATAATTGTTGGATAATTGTAGAGACATCATCATGAAGGGATCACCATCAGAAGGAAGAAGGAAGAAAAAGTGTAGTGTAACTCAAATAGAAAACAATTATTTTTTTAAACATGATACATTGGTGAAATAAAATCATACAAGAAAATCAATTCTAAAATTTCATAATTATTTAAAATTGTATAGCAAGGCAATTTTCCTTTCCGCCATCTCTTGTCGAAACTTCTAGTTTTCCGTTTTTCCTTGCAGCTCAAAGATGAGCTATAGGTGGTCCTTGGAGAACCGAGTAGTTCTATCCTCATCTTCACCTTGGTGGGGGCCTTCACCTTCCCGGAGGAGATGGGAACCACCCCCCTCGACTAGAGGCAAGGTTGTAACTAGCGTATCCTTAACTACATCCACTCGAATATATGGGGTGGCATTAGCATCTACTGTGATAGTCTCCAGGGGAAAATATTCCCATTCGACCATGCAACTCCAAGACTCTTCCTCATGCTGAATGTCATGTGACTCTTGTTGCACTGCATTCAAATCCAATTGTTGGTGTTCACTCTAAGCGTCACTATCCATTGGGGAAGGGATTTGATGTCTACCGCCAAAACCACAAAAAACTCCACTACCTATATGCACCCTTCCCCTTTCGCAAGGCATAGTGCTAGGGAATAGGAATCCAAATGAGCCTAGAAGTCTAAAGAGGTCTAAGATAGAATGGGAGGTAATCACAATGGAGACAACACTTGAACTCCTGCCATTTTCGGGCTTTATGCTCTCCATCCGCACTAAGGGATTACAGATTTCGAGGGAACCCTTAGGAATGTCCTTCATATTAACTACAACCTCACCAAACCTTAAAAACCATTCAAGACCATTGTACCAAGCTTTTGAAATACAATTGCCATCGTACCGAGCTGAATGAAGCGCAAGTTGATATGCCCAACATGGAGGATGAAAGATATGACAACCATTAGTCGTGAAAGGATCGAGGAGCACCAAATGGAAATGCATATGACCAACAATCGTATGGTCATTATGGTCTTAGTAACACCCTATCTTGGGGTTATCTATTCATATTTTTAAAATTAAATAATTGTATAAAAAATAGAAAGAGAAAGAGACACGAAGAGGAATTCCATATTTTATGATTATTGTACTTTCGTACACATCAACTTGTCAATTTTTCCATCTACATGAGTGCACCAACATTATTTTGGTCAATGTACCTACAACAAAGTGTGTGTGCCAATTTTGTAAGATAATATCTCCATACAACCAAAATTTAAGATTGCCTGACAAAGTTATGGCTTTGTAACTATGTGACTATAAATATTAGCACATCAACCACATAAGACTAGCATTCCTCCATAATGTGCATCAAAATTGTCCACTATAATGTGAATCACATGCTTGTAATTATGCCCTATTTTCATTTTTTTTATACTATGACCAAATTTATTTAGCCATACTTAGATAATCTTTTGGGTTTATTGCAACTTTTCTGGTTATAAATTTAGTCGATATTCAACTCCTTATAGAAATAGTTTTCAATTAGATTTTCAAACCATTTAAGCTAATGCTAGGTTTGATTAAATATATTCCAACCATTATATAATAAATCCCCTACATGTTTTCATGTTATTCCATGTGCACTTTCCTTTAGCTTAAATATATTCCAACCTTTATATAATAAATCCCTTACATGTTTTCATGTTATTCCATGTGCACTTTCCTTTTCAGGGATAGATATTGATAAGGTTATAGCACCTACATTTTTTCCTATTATTCCATGTGCGTTTTCCTTTTCAAGGATGGATATTGATAAGGTTCTAGCCCCAACATTTTTTTCTATTAGTGAATGTGCACTTTCCTTTTCAATCTATTATTGAATGTGCACTTTGCTTTTCAAGGATGGATATCGACAAGGTTCTAAGACGAGATTATGTTATAATGGATCTCACTTTGAAGTAATTTTTCCATATTTTAGATGGATCTTTTATTAAAGTATTTTTTATTTTTTCTATTTAGATATTTTAAATGGAAGTTTTGTGATAATAAATAGAATATTTATACAAGTTTGTGATAATAAATAGAATATTTATAATGGTATAGGGTAAGTTAAACTCCCAACATATTTTTTCTTAATTCCAATAATTAGTTGATAGATATTTGTGATTGGAAAGTTTTGTGATAATAAACAGAATATTTAATATTTGTGATTGGAAAGTTTTGTGATAATAAACAAAATATTTATAATGTTATAGTGTAACCACTTTTACATCTATTTAAGTTAGAAGACCTTTCAACCCAAAATGTAGATATTTTTTTATAAAATAGTTTTAAAATTTTTGTGCAATATCATTAAAAGAAAAATCTATGATAAAATGCATTTATCCAAGATTCATTAGATTGGATTAGAAAACCTTAACAAATATTAAAAATGTGTTAACTATTAAAAATATTTATTTGAATCCTTTCGTATAATTAGGATTTAGGATTTTTTTTATATTGAAGGTTAGGATTTTTTTTAGTATTGAAAGTTGGTAATGACAAGTAGGTAAGAATTGGTTAGGATGTTGTATTGGGTTGTGGAGATATAATTATATTTTAGATGATATGATAAGGTTCCCACAAGAGAGAGAAGAGAGAGGTTACCATCATTTAATTTAAGTAGAGAACCCATTAACTATAGATACATGGAATCTAAGTTGGAATTACATTTTTTTTTAGTTTGGAAGGTGATTGTATTATTTTTTGGGATGCTTATATAAAAAAATTGAATAAAATTCTTATAATATTGAGAGAGGAGGAGAACTAGCTGTCATGGTCTCATAATAGAAATAGAAGTGAATATATAGTTTGTTTAGGCTATCAAGCAAACTTTACTTTAAAAGACCATTAACTAAAATGGTGGTGGAAACATCTATGGAAGATAAAGGCTCCAAAGAAAACTAAAATGTTTGGGATATCAAGAAAACTTTACTTTAAATGACTAGGAATTAAAAGGGTGGTGGAAACAACTATGGAAGATAAAGGTTCCAAATAAAACTAATATTTTCTTATGGCTAGAAATGGAAAATAAAGCTATGACATGAGAAGTTATGTAGATAATATGTACAAAGAGGGTCTTGAGATTTGATTACTCTATAGATTGGAGGCATAAACAATCTCACACTTGTTGATTAATTTCCCTAATGCATAGAAAATTTGGAAGGAGGTTGAGAAAATTATAAGTGTAGCAAAGGTCTAGATGGAGGATTCAATAGAAGATTGTTTGAGGAAATGGTTCCAAAAGAAAGAATTGAAAAAATACAAATATGTTCCTTGCTTGGTCTATAGGGAATCTGGATAGCTAAAATTTTCAAAGTTCTGATGATAAATTTCTCCCACCATTTCAAATTTCTACATAGATAATATGTACGATCCATTTTTGAAAAATGCAATATAGCGAAGGAGTGCTTAGATATGTTGGATAACTTTAAATTGACAAGTCACATGCTTGGAGTTTATTTTAAGAGGCAAGTTTGTGCCCTTGAGGATTGAGTAGTGTCAAAGGAATTATAGACCTTTCATAGACTCATTACATTCTCTTCAAAGTAGGATTAGGAATGGGGAAATAACTATGAAAAATTCTTGGCACTAAAATTACTACTTAAATGTGCTTTACGATTTTTTTTAACTCAGATCCAGATTTTGGAGACTCTTCTTTAGTGATAAATTGGATGAAAGATGCTTCTTAGATACATAATTTTATTCTCCTACCTATTAGTGAAAATATAAAGGAGGTTGTGAAATATTTTGAATCTATTTATTTTACACAAGTCTTTAGGGAACTAAATAAGACAATTGACAAGTTGCCAAACAAAGAAATTCATCTAGTAGATGACACAATAGAGTTGAAGTAAGTTAGGGAGGGAATGACACAATAGAGTTGAAGTAAGTTAGGGAGGGATTTCTCTAGTCTCCTCTCATAATAAATTCTTAGTCTTATGGTTTTATTTATCTAAATTTCACTCTATGTATTCTTTTTTCGTAGTTGTGTTGGACAATTTTTGAAAATTCTAGATTTTGGAGTTTTTGTATTTACAATGTTTTTGGACAATTCCACTATAGTTCACTAGTTTTTATGATTGTAATGTTGTGAAGTAGACACAATCATAGGCTATAATGATAGTGCAATATGATTTTTTCCAAAATATGAGAAATATGATGATATAATAGCTTTAGGGATATTTAGTTGCTCTATTTTTATTGAAGGAATATAATCATATATGTATTATGTTGTTGTGTAAAGTGTGGCTATCACTTGAAGAGTGTTATTTCTCTTCTTACTTTGAATATAAATTATATATATATATATATTTTATTTTGAGAAAAATGGACTTATAGAATCTAGGTTAACTTTTAATCTATCTTTCCAAAATAGTTTAATAAATTATTTTGTTAAGAACCCAATATAAAAGTAAGCATGATAAGATTGCATACAAATAATGTACACCGAATATATGCATTGATCACAACTTGCAAAAAATTTATTATGACGAGTTACGGAAAAAATCCTTATACAGTAGGAGAAGAAATCCCAAATAACCCAAGTACATTCATATATAATAATCATAACCAATGTGTTCAATAATAACTATATTGATCTCTATAATGAATTGCCCCTATAAACCCCTTACAAGGCCAACCTACTATTACATAAACATTTAATCCCATATATACACTCATTATGATCATAACATAATACCCCCACTTCAAAAATATTTATCCTTAAAACTTTGTAATCAAGGATTACATGTGATGAAACTAAATATAGGATTTGCTTATATTTTGGTTGTCACTGTTGACTATCCATTTATTCATATTCAATTATTATTGACATTAATCCTTGAGTGTTTAATGCCACATAGTTTATTTTCTTTTAATTTCATGCATTGTTGCAACTTCTCCAATTGGTTGTAGTTTTTGGTCATTAATCTTATATTGTGACATAAAGATTTCATGATTCTACATTCCATGAATGATGTTGATTGCGTAATATGATTTCTTGGTAGTCTTTATGTCAATTTTTTTTTGTCAATCTTTCCAAATTTCTTGCAAGGAAGTGTTGTTGATGTGGTTCCACCTTTGAAATGTGTACCTTCATTTTTCATGCCCTTATCATTATTCATTCTTCTTTTCTAGTGTAATGGAATCTATATCCTCTATGATTAATCTTTCTTTTGAGATAATATCATCATATCACGTCTAAGGCTTTTGCAATTGATGTCATTCTATAAAGGTTCTTCTAGAAAAAAAATCAGATCCAAATTTGAATCATGTTTCAAACCAAGCTAATGTGATAAACTATGAAGAGAATCTGAATTTTTAGTGTTTATTAATATGTAACAATGACTTATTGACATTTTTTATTTTATTTTAAGATCAATTTTTTAATTTATTTTAAGGTGTTTTTTATTTTGTTAATTTATTATTATAATTGTTTTTTATTTTTTTTAGTTTATTTCAATTATAGATAGTTATAATGTTAATTAATTTATTTACAATTTATAAATTAGTATATTTATGATAACATCTAATGATTCCTATTTCATGTTTCTAAATTTAATTTAAATTTATTAAAATTGATCCAATTTATTATAAATTTAGGATTTTTTTAAGTAAGATTAAAAATCAACCAAATATACTTAATATAAATGATGGTCAAAATCAACCACACTTGGATCCCTATAAACTAGATAACATTTAGTTGAATTCCCCATTATTTTAATTAATTCAATAATAATACTACTACTAATAATTATTATTTTAATTATAAATTCTAAAATTTTAAAAAAGATAATAATAGTTATTTTAAATATAAATTCTCAATATGGTTAGGAAATTTTAACTTCATTTTACCTGAGTGGATCTAATGGTTAAAAACATGTGTTTTCTCTTAAAAGGTCACAAGTTCAAATCATTGAACCTTAAAAATAAATTATTATTATATTATTATTATATCTTAATATAATAAATAATAAATTTAACTATAAACTTTAAAAAAGTATAATAATAATATCAACTCAAGTATAATAATAACAACAACTTTAACTAAAAGAAAAATCCTTTTTATATCTTAATTTAACCTAATAAAAATAAAAAATTAAAACAAAAACAAACTAAACATAATAAAAAACAAATGAATTTTATGTATAAAACAAATTTAAATAAAATGTAAATACAAATGAAAACGGGATCGATTTTAATGAATTTAAATCAAATCCATATTATAATACACCTATTAATTTATTAAACTTAAAACAAACCTATTAAACCCCTCATGGGGTGATAGGGAGGATAGCAAAGGACGTCTCTACACAAGCAAGCTAAAACCATGACACCTGTCACACCATGGGATAAATGGAGGAACATGTTCATGATAATGAATTGAAGACTAATACTATGGAAGGTGTAATGTAACGTACCCAACCACCTACATGTTGGGTACAATACCAATCTGTAATGTATCTAACCACTCACAGGTTGGCTACATTACTTCAAAAATTGGCTTCTGAATTGATCTTGAATTCTAATAACATTTAATCTGAAATCAAGCATGAAAGATCCACATGCATTAATCAAGATCCATGCTACAACATAAAATAAATAAAAAACATACCATGCATAGTAAATAACCAACATACATGCACATTATAAATACACATCTCAAAGATAATTAAATACACAATGGAATATACATTATATAGAAAACACATGACATAGAGCACTTATCTTTTCAAATAAAGATTCACCAACTGGCTGTAGACCAAGGACGATCCTCCCAACCATAGACATTGTTGTTCTTTTACTCTCAAGAACAAGTCACCCCCGAGCCAGGGCTATAAATCCACAAGGACAGGCCCTAGGCCAAATATGAAACACACAACAATTGGCTAACTAGCTCTCAAGTTTCCCATTCACACACCAAATTTAAATTTCCAGCTCTCTTTCCCCCTAAGCCTGCAAAACCCAAAGAAATGAACACCTTTCTCTTCCATGCATTCCTTGAGGCTATTCCATTTCTCACTAGAGCTACTGGTCAGGAAATCTCCCTGCTGAAAACTCCAAGGATTCTCAGCCGTGGACAATTCTTTTTGAAATTCCATCAATCTCATGCGCACATGCATCCATTCCCTTATGGAATGATCAATAATTTATTACAACCATCTAACAATGTCTCTCCTCTTTCAGCCATTTGTTTCCATGATTGGACCAAGAGAACACGAATTAGCAAGAATGAGGCGCCAAAAATGGAAGAGTGATAAGGGTGTAACCGTGATTGAATAAGAAGAAGTGAACCTAGAACAATGAGAGAGTGAGTGAAGAAGAAGAAGAATAAGAACCCCTGAACCACACCAAAATATCCCACAAGGTATGTTTATATAATTACAAGAACCAAGAACCACATGGCCTCCCCAAGAAGCTCATGTAACCACTTTTCTCCATAAAATCAATTATGGGTAAATAAAATATAATAAAAAGACTTAGCCCCTTAAGCCCCTTCTCTCGTGGAATCATAGCCCTCTATCTCTTTTGTCCTTGTCTGTATTGCATCCAACGGTGTATTTTATTAATGTATATGAAGTATTACATTTCCTAGGCACTCTAACCCCTTTTCAACATTACCGGCTCACCAACATAAGTCACAATTACATAATACATTCTAGTTCATAAGGGTTAAAACTGGGATGTTACATCCCCCTCCCTTTATTTTGGAACTGTCCTCAGTGCACAACATCATTCCAATGTTATTAACATTACAAATTTAGTCCCTATGGCCTTAATCCACACAGACAGTCCAACGAACTCTTATATACATAGGCACTTCAGACTACAATTAAACATGAATACATAGGCATTTTGACCCAAAACAGGTATAATGATCTTCCGAATTTATATTTCTGGCAGCAGTTCGAACCAACAAGCTCTCCTTCCCTCCCAACTCTGCATAACCCAAAGAAACGAACCTCTTTCTCTGCCATGCAGTCCCTCAGGTTGTTCCACTTCTCTACAAGGCTCCAGTGCACTTGGTCAGGAAGTTTCGGAGTTGCAGCTTCAAGAAATCTAGCTGCAACAAGTCCACTGGAATTTCTTCATTCCATGCCTTTATCATTGAGCTCGATTTCCTTCTGGTGTTATTTTTCCGTGAGCTTCCAACTTCAATAGCCAACATCTCATTTGTATTATAAAAATACGGTCATCATGAGATATTGTTATAACAATTTCAATCATAAATGCCAAATATGTTTTATACAGGAAAACATAGTTTCCAAGCATGAGCTTCATGCTCATAATTCGTTTGGCTCTAGTGGTTTTCAACATCAATATTTATTATGGATTATAGCAATTCCATGCCCAATACCATTATTCCTGCAATTTTCTCAATCTTCAATCAACCAAACAAATTGTTAGTATAATCACGTAACAATTTGTAACTATTAATTTCTCAAATCTGTTTATATACATTAAAATAAAATTTCCAGACATGAGCTTCTTGCTCATAATGCTTGGCTATTGTATGGGCTTACATCCCTACCACATCCAATACCATTCACACCACAATATCCTCAACCTTTCATTCAACCACACAAACTGTTAGCATAACATAACAATTTGTAACTATTAATTTCTAAAATCTATTTATATACAGGAAATAAAACTCCCAGACATGAATTTTCTTCTCATAATGTTTGGCTCTGCAATTGTAGATATCAGTGTTTATTATGTGCTTAAATCCATGCCATATCCAAGACCATTCTAGCTACAATTTCCTCAATATTCACTCAACCAAACAAGTTGTTAGTATCATGCATATGTATATTTTCATGGAAACAATTACAAAAATTCACAAAGTGATGTCAAAATTGCTTACGACAACAATTCAATCACTCCTATTAATCCAACTATTACTGGAATGAAGCCATCATTCTTTACACATGTATTATCAACCAATATTTTCTTTCTTCTATCCATCAATATTTCTATCACTATGTTCCCTTGACAATGCTTTTCCATATTATATAACTACTCTCACCTGCAACTTCCTTGTTGCATTATCTAACAACTCCTAAAGTGTTTTCAACTTCCTGAGTTAGCAATACTCATGTTATCATAAATCATTTCCATTTTATATAATATATACATGCATTCACCAAAATGCATTCCATAATTCTTGTAATACTACTTGTAACATTTTTAATAGTTCCAAAAAGTGAGCTCAGAATTGTAACAAACAACAATCCAATCACCTTCAACTACTATTCATATTAAATATAATGCATCTATCTATCATTATGCATTTTCAACACCACACGCTTTTCATAATGCAACAATTAATTACTAAATAAAATAACAATCAACGTGCCAATACCCATGGCCACAAATACACAATGCATCCATGCATTGACTACATAATACCAGATAATTATGTCATGCATTCACCTAGGTGAGTTGGAAGGTTTGGCCAATGCTTCAACACATCATCCATGAACTTCCTACTGCTTGCCTGATTATTTGGATACCTTCCTTTTCAACCCAAACACAACACTATGAATATAATTCTTAAGTGATCTTCAGTGTCAGTAAGAAGTTGCAGTCCAAAGATCAACTATACAATAGATACCATTGAGCACTCACATAACACTATAGCCCTTCCATATCCAACCATCTCATGGTCTCACACATGACTATCTCTATGGATATTCATTGTTATATCAAGACTATGTCTCATGACTTGACTTGGTTATGATCCCATAACCAATCATAACACAATATGCAACTAACAATCTATCTAAATGCATTCTAGCATCAATAACAACTACATACTCTAGGTCTTTGGCCATTACATATCGATTTAAATATTGAAAAATTAACTAAGGGAATATCTTACCTCAATTCCCTTCAACATAGAAGCAACAAATGCATACCTAGATGGTGGTTATCAACCTACTTGATGCTACCTGGTCAATTGGTATTTGTAGAAGCTCACATACTTCCTCCTTCATCATTTTGATCACAATTCCTACCACCCTCATGGGTCTTCACATAGATGGAAATCATAAGAAACAACAACATCCACATCTTTAACCATGCTATATCATTTTTTCTGCATACATAATCCATCATTAGTCATACTCAATTTTCATAACATCATTATTTCATAATAACAGACTATTCTAAGTTTACAAGAATGTTATATGCATATCTAAGCATGTGCATATGCACAATGCACACATATATGCACAAAGCATTCATTGTCAACATGCTTATTAATTCATATGCATTTTAACTTCATTGCATGCCTCATGCACTCTAGTGGATTTCTGTTTCAATTCATTCATTTATTTATGTTGTAGTTGGTTGTCCCTAAATTCCATAAGATCCTTGCTACCTTGTGTGTTCCGATTCTTCTCATTTGCAATCTTGTTCCTTGGTCTGAATACTTTCCAGTCAAGTTTCACTTGGCCATTCTGTAATCCAACCAATGTACTCAATCTGCAACAACTCCTTTTGGGTAGTCATATCCAACTTTACCTTTAGGAAACATTTCATCACCATTTCACACTTATACCATTCCCAATTGAAGTCTATTTTCATTCAGTGACACTTTTCAAGTGAAAGAGTATTCATTTTTCTATCTCCAATTTCTTTGCATTGGCATCCTGCATCCACTGTGAACTCTGATAGTATAAGTGGATTTCTTTCACTGAGTTCTTTTAGACAAGTATCTAAGTCATATCTAACAAATCCTTCCCTGGAACTCCTATGCTTGACACATAGAGATTATTCACACTCAACCTCTTAAGATCTTTGTTTTCTTCCACATCAAGCTTGCAATTGTCTATACATTTCTACCTTCAAGGCTATGGAGTCTTACTTTTCCCTTCTATGCCCATCAATGACATTTTTAACCTACTAGCTTCATATCCTATGTGAGGATTCTTGTCTTTGTTGTACTCGCAATTTATTCAGATTCTGTGGATGTTGACTAACACTTTTTTTCCACTATTCTTGAGTTCTTTATCCACTTTCCATTACTTTCCTTATAGTTCTTTGTTGCCTCAACCAACTTCTACAATCTCTCTCATGCTTCCATGACTATGATATCCAATCCTAGACTGTGATTGATCCAATTAAATCTCTAATTCTGCAAAATAATTATCCAAATTAGAATAATTCCAAGTCATTCTCCTCTGATCCAACTTTCCAATGACTGTATTCTTTCTCCAATCTGATATCTGAGATGAAATTTATGGCTTCTCGAAAAGTCACTTTCACCCCTTTGTTTTTGCAACAAGATCTTGTCGAATATTCCACAACCTCTTTAACTGGTACAAAATTCGAATTCTACACAGGCACTTCCTACAAACCACTTTCCATGTGACCACGTCTCAGAACCATGGGCTTAATCACTCTTTAGAGACTTCCTATGTATTCTTATATAGAAGAGCTTGTTCGAGTATAATATCTGAGGGATTGGTTACTTCTAGGCCCTTCACACCTCTAATTGACCCTTTTACCTTATCACGAGACTAGCGCTTGGGACCAAGTCCTTTGGACTTTGACCTTCAGCCTTCGACTATTCTCCCTTTTTCAATCTCCGATTTCTCCCAGAGTTAAACTTCACCGAACCCTTCTATCAATTCCATTATCATATCAGACTGTTGAGATTTGATCTCCCGTTGAATGGACTGTCCCACTCCATCCGAAGGATTCAACGAGATCAATGGTCGCGACTTAGTTAGGCGCTGGGATGGATGACCCTTAGCTATTTTAAGACTTCAACGCTATGAGACTCTGAGACTTTTCCATTCCCAAGTCGTTCTAATTCCTTGGACTGACAACTGTCGAAGTACATACCCTATCCTTCCACTGTTTAATCAGATGGTTAGGAATTAATCAAGCGTTGGGACAGACGGTCCTTAAACAATTCGGGACTTCGACGCTCCAAGAATTTTCCACTCCCGAGTCGTTCCACTTCCCCAAAGTGATAACTGTTGAAGTGCTTACACCATCCTCCTACCGCTTGATCCAATGGTTGAGAAAGGTCCCGAAGGGATCTTAGATTGATGGTCTGCGTGCATTTGCATCTTCGGTCTTCGACACTTTTCACTGGTCTAGAGACCTTGGACACCTCTGGAGGCCATACTCCCAGAGATGATAGGGCATGTTGATGTCACCTATGGTGACATGGACCCTTGGCATATGTGCCATGTTTCACTAAACAATGAACAGGTTGGGGTCCAAAATATACTGAATCCGGGTGACACGTGTCCCCACATGGCACCCGTGTCGTGTGGCCTATGACACTCCATCCATCAATAGGCGATCCACATTCCTCCGCTCCAGATATGACGATCTATGTGATTTCATGGATTGTGACTTTACTCTTCACTTTTTGACACTTCAGGGCTTTGATCTATAACATACCCAGTAATCACCGAAGTGGCGAAGTTACAAAGTCCAAAAAATTCACTAGCCTTCCACCATTGATAGATCCGACGGTCAAAATTACTCCTGAATTCCTTCGCTTGATCTAACTGTCGATAGGAAATTCACGACTTTAATGCTCCAAGACTCCGAGTTATAGCAGTCCTAAAAGGTTCAATTCTCCCAGAGTTAAACTTTCTGAAGTAGTCAACGCCAAATGACCATGATAAACGACACAGATTTTCCACGAGCCTCCTATTAGACTGGATGACCAACGGGACTTCGCGACTTCAACCTTCGACATTTCAGGATTTTCCTACCTACCATAATCATTGAAGTGATGAAGTTCCAGAGTCTTTCATCTCCTGCTTGGCTTCGATCGATGACTAATGATCGACAATATTGATCTGACGGTTGTGACTTAATCTTTCCCAACCTATGGTTTCTCCTTTATCGGACGACCCTCGTTCACCTGCCTTCCGATATAAAGATCCATAAATCCTTGATCCCACGATTGTGATCGCTCCCAAAAAAAAGGGGCGGTCACGATTGCACGATCCCTTAGAAGGATCTCCGCCTGCACGACGCTCTGGCTTCTGCACAATCCCACAACTCCATTTCTCTTGATCTTTACGATATCAAGGTCATATTCGATCTTAACCATAAGACCCTGTCCAACAGATCTGGCCCATACCAGTCTGGTGTTTCAACCTATAGCTCTGATACGATTCTGCAACGTACCCAACCACCCATAGGTTGGGCACGATACCAATGTGTAACGTACCCAACCACCCACAGGCTGGCCACACTACTCCAAAAAATTTCTTATGAACTGATCTCGAATTCTAATAACATTTCATCCAAAATCAAGCATGAAAGACCCACATGCATTAATCAATATCCATGCTACAACATAAAATAAATAAACAACGTGCCATGCACAACAAATAACCAACAGACATTCACATTATAAATGCATATCTCAGATATAATTAAATACACAACAAAATGTACATTATAAAGAAAACACATGACATAGAGCACTTATATTTTCAAGTAAAGATTCACCAACTGACTGAAGACCAAGGACGATCCTCCCAACCATAGACACTATTTTTCTTTTACTCTCAACAACAGGTCACCCTCGATCCATGGCTATGAATCCAAAAGGACAGGTCCTAGGCCAAATATGAAACACACAACAATTGGCTAACTAGCTCTTAGGTTTCCCAACCACAAAGAAAATTCAAATTTCCAGTTCTCTTTTCCCCTCAACCTGCAGAACCCAAAGAAATGAACACCTTTATTTTCCATGCAGTCCCCGAGTCTCTTCCATTTCTCTCCAGGGCTCCAGTGCTACTAGTCAAGAAATCTCCCTACTGGAAACTTCAAGGATTCTCAGTTGTGGACAATTCTTTCCGAACTTCCATCAATCTCATGCACACAGGCATACATTCCCTCCTGGAATGATCAATAATTTATTACATCCATCTAGCAATGGATCTCCTCTTCCAGCCATTAGTTTCCATGCTCAAACCAAGAGAACACAAATTAGCAAGAATGAGGCTCCAAAAATGGAAGTGTGAGAAGGCTGTAACCGTGATTGAATAAGAAAAAGTGAACCCGAAACAATGAAAGAGTGAGTGAATAGAAGAAGAAGAAGAACTCCCAAACCACACCAAAATATCCCACAAGGGATGTTTATATAATTACAAGAACCAAGAACACATGGCCTCCCCAAGAAGCTCATGTAACCACTTTTCTCCATAACATCAATTATGGGTAAATAAAATATAATAAAAAGACTTATCCCCTTAAGCCCCTCTCTCATGGAATCATAGCTCCCTATCTCTTTTTTCCTTGTCCATCTTGCAACTGTCAATGTATTTTATTAATGTATATGAAGTATTACATTTCCTAGGCACTCTCTCCCCTTTTCAACTTTACCGGCTCAGCAGCCTAAGTCTCAAGTACATAATACATTCTAGTTCATAAGAGTTAAAACCATAATGTTACATGCAGGGTTAATGGAATGGTGTTTTGTTATGTATATCCAAAGGTTTTTCATCACCCGATATGAGTATGCACTTGAGAAAGTTTGAATCTTGGAATTAAATGATTAAGTTGTATAATGATGGCCTTGAATTAGAATTAATGTGAGTGAAGAGGGTTCTTAACTTCTATCTCTTTGCACTCTTTGTTTCAAGTAGGGTTCTTAACTTCTATCTCTTTGCACTCTTTGTTTCACTTGAATTATTGGAGAATGGGTTTCATTTAAACTTTTCTTATGGAGAAGTAGTGGAAACTCTGAGGATCTTTTGTGCATGCATTAGAGTTACAATGAGTCTAGCAACAAGGAAGCAACCATCTTAACTAGTGTAGTGATTATATGCTTAGCATCAATCACACTCTGGAATGTATAGTGGAATTTAGGGTAGGGCTACCAAAACCATCATTTTAACACTCCTCTCTTTCAATTATTATTTCCTCACACTCAATTGGAATATAAAGAGAGAGAATATGATCTATGAAAGGAGCTTTAATCATACATAGGAATGGGAAACAACCAATGAAGGAGGAGGCCATAGAGGGGAGTAAGGCTACTAGAAGTTGTCAACCCAAAACTCACATAAATTTTCTTAATAAAACAGGGTATCAAAAAATGACTAAGGTCAAGAAAGAATCTATGGAAGCCACTCACATATACCATACATTTTTTTTTACGATGGAGCCAAAGTAGAAGTAGAGGAATTAGAGAAGAAAGTTAGGGACAATAGGAGCATGAATTCAACAAAGGAAGTGGATGTGGAACTACTTCAATAGATGTCAAACATAGGCTTCTCGAGAACTATAGACAAAAAACTTTTTAGGATGGTAGAAACATACTAGCTCAACAAGAGTTTCATTGCACAAATAATTGAAGAGAAAGGGAACTAGTAGAAGGAGGTTTTGAATGAATTGGAATTTCTGGAAAAAAATGTATGATGCTTTGATCAAGGCTCCTTAAGTAGTAGAGGAGGTGGTAGTGGTAGAAGCATTAGAGGACTCAACCCAATGCCCAATCTACCTACATCCTAGTAGATTTTGAGGAGCATTATCTTTTCTTAATGCATATTCAAGTATTTTTAAGTCTAGATTTTTAGTTCCTTTGTCACAGGGATTTATTTTTCCCCTCATACTCAATACTCTTAGAAAGTAAGAAGGTCATGGCTTAAAAGACAATCCCAAATTTTTTATGCAAAGATATTTTAAGACTCTTAATTACTAAAAATACTTGTAAATTCAATAACCTATGATGTAACTTTTTTTTTTCTATATTAATAGTACCTAACATTACTAAAAAAACAAAAACTATTGACATGCTAACTATTCATAACTAAAACAAACTAAATGTTTAAATTTAAATCAATTACAATAACAAATTAAAAACCTAAAAGATAACCTTCACATAAACTAATAAAACAACCAAAATAAAATAAAATTGACATGATAACTATTCATAACTAAAACAAACTAAATGTTTAAGTTTAAATCAATTACAATAACAAATTAAAAATCTAAAAGATAACCTTCACATAAACTAATCACATAACCTTAAAATAATAAACAAATAAAATAAAATGTTGAATAATGAATCATTATTTCATATCAATAATACTAAAATCATATTCTCTTTATAATTTATTTTGATGATGGACTGGATTGGCTTGATTCAAAATGTCAATTCAAAAAATGAACGTGATTTTTCCAAAAAAATCTTTATACAATAATACCATCATGCTTGAAATTTTGTCTTCGGTATGGATCACAACTTCCTCAAGAACTTTCTTCTTTGATATTCTCTTCATTCTTCTTTTGGAGATAAAGTGTGATGCTATCCATTTGTTTATTTGTTTCTTCCTTCAATTTTTGCATCATTTTTTATTTGACATTTTCAATATTTTGGTCTTATTCAATCATGGCAAATTTCACATATTTTGGTCATCGATCTTGGATTCTACCTAATATAATTTTATTTTACATTCTTAACATAATTAAAATGGTCTTGATTATAATTACAATTTTTATTTATTTATTCATATTTTGTTTTCAACTCTTTCTTTAGATCATTATTTTCCTTATTCCATTTTCTCATTTTTATTACTTTGAATTCTTAACTTTTTTTTAAATGTGTGACTGATAGTTTTCAAATCAGATGAGCCATCTTTTGTTTCTTCTTTATCCTTATATAGTTTGGTTAATTAAAATACTTTATTTTTAAATCATCATTCCCTTTCCTTAATCATTTTTAATTTTCTATATATTTCCTTTTTATTTTCTCGATCCATATCATATGAGAAGACTTTGTTAAACTCCTCTCACATGAAATATAGATTGGAATTTTTATCAAGAATCATATATGACTCATTAGCTTCACCAAATAGGAAAACAATTATTATAAAGAAATTTTCAAATTTTTCTTTGCAAGATTCAACCATTCTCTATAATCAATACTATTTTTATCTTCTCTAAGGATTGATATTGTCATCAAAACTTGTCTTAAACACTTTCGTTCTTACAAGAGCTATCGATTTCAAAATATACTAAATTTAGTTATCTCAAATTGTTTGAAAATTTGTATTGATATATTTTTCCTCTATTTCTTTTTTAAACTCCTATTTAATTACTTCAATCATACTTTTTAATCAAAAGTTACAACAATTGAAATTAACCTAAGTTTTTAAACTCCTGGCAGTTTTTGCAAGATAAATTTATACCTATTATACCTTCAAATTTGTTGATCCAAATTCACATTGAAAGTTTTTCATGTAAAATTTTGAATTGTATTAACTAAGTACCACCAAACTTAGTCAATTTGGATTTGCTAAGATCAATATATGGACAGTATTCCAAACCTACTATATATTTATATTATAGGAAGAACATGGTTTTACATAGAATAAATTTATAAAATATTTGAAATTTTTGACATGTAACACCATGCCATATTAAGATATGTCAAATTTAGTGAATCTTATCAGTTTTAACAAGGTTTTAAAACTAGATAAAAATGATAAACTATACCAATTACAAATATGAAATTCTCGTGGCTTTGTTGTTAAAATTTTACTAAATATAGTAAAAATGTCTTATTAAAAACCCTTAAGTCACATGCAATTTGCAGATTCCTAGAAAACTTTAAGGATAAAACTATATGGTTTGAAAGTGCCAAACCAAGAATAATTTTCTCTAATACTGAATATTATGAAACCAATACACACATTAGCATGATGAACCTACACACAATGTTTACCAACTATAGACATAGATCCCAACTCCTAATAGTATTATTACAATGATTTACACAATAACCCTTGTTGACTTAAATGAAAATTTGGTATCATTCATCAAAACCTATCTTAAACAATTAGGGTCTTGTACGTACTTTTGAATTCCAAATATACTAGATTTACAATAGTTATTCCAAATTGTCTAAAACAATTACCATTATATTCTCCACTATTTCCTCTTTCAAACACTTTTCTGATCACCTCAATTGGAATTTCCAATCAAAAGTTATGATGAAGGAGCATTTTTGCCTCCAGAAATAAGATTTTTGAACTGACCTAGGGGGTCTTAGAAATTTACTAATGGGAGTGGGTTCCCTTAATGGAATTATTGTATTTTCCCTAGTTTGTAATTATATTCTAGAAGTATTTCATATGATAGATTTGGTTGGATTGAGATTGATTAAAAGTATTGAATCTGCTTAACAAAGACATATCTCGAGACTTTGTATATGTCTAAAGATGATATTAGGGTTAGGTGAAAATAGCATAGAGAGTTTTGTGGATCCGAATAGATCAATGAGTTTGTTCTTCCTTGTATATTATTGTAAGCCTACGGGAATTTTTGGTGTGGCCAAATTAGTGAAGTATTGGGCCAAAGGAGAGTATGTCCATATTAATGAAGAATCAAACCAAAGAGAGAGAGAGAGAGGGTTAAGGAAAAACCTTTCCTGTAGAATTGGGCCAAAGGGGCATTACCTGTAATTTTGTATAGTGATCAATTTTAATAAAAGCATATCAATTATGTCTGCAATCCCAGTTAATGTATGTAATGTTTAAATAACCCTCATACGAGAAATCGTGGTAGTTTAAGTATGGATACCTAGAAGAGAATTGTGATTTGATCATCGATTAATTGATGAGATCGGTGATCCTAATCCTAAGTTAACCAGATAGTGGAGAGTCGAGTTCTATCACTATACAGGTTACCAGACTTGAGATAAAGGTTTTGAGGAACACCAAATGTTGGATCAATTATACAGTTAAATCATAGCCATTTATTGTATCAAGTAAGTTTTGTTTTTTTGTGTTTAAAAAGGGATGGTTGTGATTAGATTTGGGACAAACTTTACTAGATCAACGACTCACAACGTACTGGCCTATCGACCTGGTGTATTTTAAAACAAGTGTAAAATGGTTCTCAAGTGAACTGATAGCCCAATGATGGGAAATAGATTTAACCGTCCATTTCTAAGCTAAATCAACAGATGAAGGCTATATAGAGAGTTAGAGAGTGTGAGGAAGTTAAGGGAGAGGCAACCAAATCCTCGTGTAAATATCAATGACGGAGATCAAACATTGGACCAAATCTACAATCCACATTGTATAGGACTACCGGGCCCTGACACATTATCAAACCAAGTTAAAAGGTGTAACGTACCCAGGCCTCCAAGCCGGTCATGCCAATGAAAAAATTTCATGCTGAGATATAAATTTGTAGTGTCCCCCAACCATCCCAGGGCCAGGCCATGCCACCTTACAGAAAGGCTCACTTTCATTTGCATAAAATATCATACTTAATAAATTAAAAACAACATCTACTTTCTGTTAACATACATTTATAATGCAAATTATACAAACATAAACATTCTACTACAACACAGATTTATGTGGAATTAACAGTAAAATATACATGCAACAAACACATGCAATTCTTATAAATAACATACATGTACTTAAACACAACATGTGACATTAACACAATTGATACTTATATTTTAATTGATGTCCACCAATTGCGTGCAAACCTTCCACGAACATCCCAGCCTGAGACCACACTGCTCATCACTCTCAGTAGTGGGTCACCCCTGAGCTGGGACTAAACTCCACTAGGGAAAATGGATTCCTAAGATAGGCTGAGACTATGGTAAGTCACATAGTACCTCAGGAAGGTTTCCCTCCCAGGAGACAACTTACGCATGCATCTCACAACCTCTCATTCCTCACATGCCTGTCCCACCCCAGAAAGTATACACCTTCACTGTTCAATAGTCCATCGACTACTCACTTCCCTTCCATGGCTTCAACAACAGGCTAGACATGAATTCTTAGAGCTCTGTAGCTATTGCTGGGATCCCTCCAGGAGAATTCACTTCCCCAACAATCTCTCTCACTTGGAGATATTTTATCACAGGCCTGGCAACCTACTTCTTCAATCCACAAGATTGAAAACCCGCCTCTTCAAACCCACATGCCTGACAACCTGCTTCTTATTTCCAACTCCTAAATCAAACGGGTAAGGGAGATGACATCAACAAAACTCGGGTATGGAACAAATGATGACAACAACAAAACTCAGGTATGGCACAGATGATGACAACAAAAAAACTCAGGTATGGCACAGATGATGGCAACAACAAAACTTAATTATGGCACAGATGATGGTAGCAAGCCATGCTCCATCAAGGAACTGTGTTGGTAACAACATCAATTTGTTAAGGCACGGTACAGGCTCAAGCAAAGTACATATGCGCTATGATTCATAGGGAAAGTACGAGATAGATAAAAAACTGTTGTCATTTCCATAGGTGCACAAATTTTGCAGAGGTCAATGATGGAGGGGATGGCTCAATGTGTGAGTGAATGGGAAAAGATGGAAAAACAAACTATTTTCCCCACCTATATTTGCATGCACCCTGATTGATACATGGATCTCCTGGAGCTCATTTTTCTCCACTTGGGATTCATTCCCTCTTCCAAGAGACTTAGGATAAAACAATTATCCTCACCATAATCTTTAGGAAACAATGATATAATATTGCTTTTAGAGTTAAGCCTTCAATATTGTCCCTTTTCCCAAGTCTCTTATCCCTTCCCTTTCCCTTCCTAGTGGAGTTTAGTCCCCCATAACTCTTTCTTCGTGGTCAGTCTACATGCAACAATGTTTTATATTAATGATATGAGTATTTACATATACAAAAATAGGCTGACTGGAATTAGAACCTAGGCTCTCCGGCCTAATATTCACATAATCCTCCTAGCTTATAATCACCTGGCTCACTAGCCTACAAAACATGTTTATAATTCAGCAAGGGCTCGGCCTTGGGGTATTACAATATCCTCGCCTTATTTATGCATTGTCCTTAGTGCATCTTATTTACATAATATCAACAAGATTTCCAAAATCTTCAAAAAGATGTAGGTATTCTGCCAGCATAGAATCTTCATGCTCCCAAGTTGCATCCTCAGAACCATACCAGGTCCATTGGACCTTTACAATCTCTATGGCTCGATTTCAGAGCTTCTTGATCTTCCGGTCTAGTATGCACACCAAATGCACTTGAAAAGCCCCTTCTTGCTCCACCTGAATCACATTCCAATCAATCACATGATTAGCATCAGGTATATACTTCTTGAACGATGATACATGGAATACATTCTGAATAGACATAGATGAAGGCAATGCAATCATATAAGATATTGGTCCAATCCTCTCTAGGATTTCAAACAACCCACAATATCTAGCTGCCAACTTGGAACAATTCCCAACTTCAGGGAACTTCTGTTGGCCTTCACTTTAAAAAATACATGATCACCCACTTTAAACTACGTGTGAGTTCTTCCCTTGTCAGCATAGATTTTCTTCCTGTCTTGGTAAGCCTTTAAATCTTGCTTTATCTTTGACATTTGTTCTTCCATTTCCCTGAGCAACTCTGGCCCAACCACTACTCTATCAGTTGGGTTGTCCCAACTTATTGGTGTGTTGCACTTTCTGTCATAAAGTGCCTCAAATGGGCTCATCTTCATAGATGCATGGTACCCATTGTTGTAGGAAAATTATACCAAGTGTAGATAATCTTCCCATTTAGATGGTTTGTCCATCACATACATTCTTAGCATATCCTCTATCACTTGGTTCACCCTTTCTATTTTTCCATCAAACTCAGGATGATAAGTTGTGCTGAAATTCAGATTTGTTCTGAACCCTTTGAATAATCCCTTCCAAAACTTTGAGGTGAACTTTGGGTCTCTGTCAGACACAATTGTCTTGGGTATGCCATGCAAGCATGCTACTTCCCTCATATAAATATCAACAACATTGGTTTCCTTGTGAGTAATCTTCATTGGAATGAAATGGGGAGATTTAGTAAGCTTGTTCACCACCACCATGATAGAATCATGTTGCTTGCTTGTTATGGGAAATTTGGTGATGAAATCCATTGTCACCACTTCCCACTTCCACTCAGGAATGGGAAATGGCTATAGCAACCCATCTGGGTGTCTATTCTCAGCCTTGACATTTTGACACTCCAGACATTTAGCAATGTACTAAAAAAATTCCTTCTTCATGCCTAGCCAATAATATTGGCTTTTGACTGCTACATATGTTTTATGATATCCTAGGTGTCCAACATAAGGTACATTATGCATCTCTTTCAAGATGATACTCGTTAATTCACGAGAATTGGGTACATAAATTATGTTCCTGTAAAAGAGAATTTCGTCATTTCACAATTTATAATATTCAACCCTTTACTGCATTTTACCTTGCTGTAATTTTTTTACCATCTCCATCTGCTACAAATCTTCTTTTGCAACCTCAAAAATTCCTCCTTTAAGATTAGTTTGATACAGGTTAATGATTGTAGCATATAGTTCATGCACTCTCCTGCTGAGTGCATCAACCACTTTGTTCTCTTTTCCTTTGATGTGCTTGATATTGAAGTCATACTCACAAAGAAACTCTAACCATCTACTTTGTCTAGAATTTAGATTTGGCTGATCAAATAGATATTTCATACCATTATGGTCTATCCTCAGCTCAAACCTTTTCCCATGAGGTAGTGCCTCCACTTATTTAAGGCATGCATTATGGCTTCCAACTCCAAATCATGAGTGACATAGAGCCTTTCATGCTCTTTCAATTTTATGGATTCAAAACATACCACAAAACCATTCTGATTGAGGACTCCACCAAGTCCTTATTTTCATGCATCTTTACAAACCATGAAATCCTCCTTAGGATCTACAATTCTCATAATTGGAGCACTGGTTAAGAACTGCTTCAAATGTTGGAAGCTCTCTTTTTAGATTCTGTTTTCCATTGAAATTTCACCCATGTCCTTTGCAAGGAAGTGATCGAGTGAGAAATCCTTGAAAACCCTGCAATGAATCTTCTATAGTAGACAACTAGACACAAGAAGGATCTGACTTCTGTCACATTCTTAGGTGTTTTCCACCCTTCAATAGATTCAATCTTTTCAGGGTCCACTGCTATCCCTTCTTCAGATATGATATGCCCCAAATAGTGAATTTGGTTATGATAAAATGAGCACTTGCTCAATTTGGCATACAAATGGTTCTCTCTTAACACTTGTAACACCATCCTCAAGTGATTCTCAAGCTCGTCTTTTGACTTGGAATATACAAGGATTTCATCAAAAAATACAATGACAAACTTGTCTAAGTATTCCCGAAAAATACCATTCATTAAGAACATGAAAAAAACTGGTGCATTTGATAACCCAAATGGCACCACTGTGAACTCGTAATGACCATACCTTGTACTGAAGGTAGTATTGTTGATGTCTTCATATTTGATCTTTACTTGATGGTATCCATACCTAATATCAATCTTTGAAAATATCCTTGCATCCTTTAAGTGATCAAAGAGATCATCAATCCTTGGCAAAGGATACTTGTTCTTTACAGTTACCTTGTTCAATTGTTTGAAGTCAATACATAGTCTCAATGTCCCTTCCTTCTTCTTCACAAATAAAACTGGGGCACCCCAAGGTGACACACTTGGGCATATATACCTCTTCTTCAGAAGTTCTTCCAACTGCATTTGCAACTCCTTCAGTTCTGGTGTACTCATCTGGTAGGGAGTCTTGGATACTAGAGATGCTCTAGGAATTAAGTTTATAGAGAAATCAATATCTCTCTTTGGGGGTAGTCCTGGTATCTCCTTAAACATACCTTCAAAATCTTCCAGGATGACATGAACCTCAATATTTGGCACCTTATCCTTAGGTGCTTCCTCCATATGAGCGACAATTATTTGGTAGCCCTTCCTGTAACACTTCTCGAGCTGCATTGATGAGATCTCTTAGAAAGTAATTGCCTTGGAAATTCCTTGGATTGTTCTTGGGTCCCCTTCCTCGTTCAAGCAAGTAAATGCCTTGTTATGATAGTCTAAGATGGCATGGTGTTGGTCCAACCAATCCATACTAATTAGACAGTCATATGAACCCAAGGGCATGATGTTCAAATGTTCCTTGGTACCCATCCCATTCATGTCCATTGGACATGATTTAACCAACTCAACAACTTTTCTCTTGGCTCCTGTAGCCAGCTGCACCAACCAATATTTCCCATGCTTTCTTCTTGGAAATTGAAATATTTCAACTACCTTAGGATCTATATAGCTATGGATAGCTCTTGAATCTATTAAAATAGTAAAGGAATGGTTATTGATCATACCTTCTACTTAAATCATCTGTGATTGAAACTCTTCTTGCTTGTTGTCCAGGGCTGCATAGATCCTTGGTACACTTCTTCCCATGTCCTCCATTGTTTCTGCTTGCTGTACATTATGGAAAACTCTCACTTTGTCACTTTTGTGAGGACAATATCTATACTTATGGTCTCCTTTACAACCCCAACATTGAATAGGTGGCTTCCTTTGCCTTTTCCCACCTATCTCAGCCATTCTCTTCTCTCTAAAAGATGGTTGTCCTTGAGGATTGTTTCTAAAAAAAGGTGTCTTGTTCCCCTTCTTCCTCTTTTCCCTCTTAAACTTCTTCTTGTCTTCCCAAGCTCTTTGGAAAGTAGGCTTTCCCTTATGATGTTCATACAAGCACTTGGATCTTCTTATGGTTTCCTCCAAAGTTTTAGGATCATCATATTGACTTTTATCACCGATGAAAGATGGCAGCCCACTCAAATATATTTGGATCTTAACTATCTCATCCTTGATGAAGGAGACATAATTCAATAGTTCTAAAAATCTCCTTTCATACTCATCAATGGTCATGCTACCCAGTTTGAGTTCAAAGAACTCTTTCATATTTTTGTCATAATACCTCTTGGTTAAGTATTTCTTCTCAAAATGCTTCTTGAATTCCTTCCAAGTAACATTCTTCTCTTTGATGTGTTGCACTTGCACAAGCTGATAACACCACATGGATGCCTTTCATTTAAGCTAGTAGATAAAAAAAATTCCTTCTGTATCAGAAGAATAATTATCCAGTTGGAAATATTTTCTCATGCCCAACAACCATGTCTCAAAATCTTCATCTTTCTTGTGCTCTCCATAAAAGGTAGGATGTTTGATCTTGTTCATTTCTCCTCTCAATTCATCCACCTCAGACCTATTATGCTTCCTGACAGAGGATGAAATTGATATGCTATGTGTTCTCCTATTGGAATTCCTTTGGGAGTGATGGTGGTGTTTGATACCACTCCTTGATCTTCCTTTTTCCTCAAGGGTCATGTGGCTTCCCGATTTTTTGGAGCCACTCTCATCCAATTTATTTTCAATTATGTCCAGGCTTCACATTAACTTCATATTGAAGTCTTCCTGCTGCTCTTTGGATTTCATAAGCCTCTCATTATCATCCTTGTGACTTTGGACATATTTATGCAAATTTCTAATGGTCTCTACCATATTTATGTTATCATCCTTTCCTTCTCCATGTCCATTGGAGTTTGTTCCTTCCATACCCAAATGGACATCCATTCCTTGGATCTAATCTTCCTAGCTGTCAACCCCCTATGTATCATCCATATCTCTTCCCACTATGCTGATTTGATCTGATCAATTTGTTGTTAATTGTGCAAAAATGTGCAGCCAACAGAACATTGTCAGGTTAACTAACTTAACAATTTCAAGAAAACTTGAACCATTCTGGTTCAACAATATATATAAGGCTTCTTTCTGTTGATTTCCTGAGAATTTGACTATTCAAATCCAGTTTCTGGGTGAACAGTTATATTCTACTATTCAAGACCCTTCTAATGCCTACTTTCATGCTCAAATTTGAGTCCTGAGAAGAAATTTATTGATGCAAGACCTCCCATCCTAAAACCCCTTTATGCAATATTCTGTTGTAACTGCATTGTAAACCTCGAAATCGGGGTGCTAAAGATCGTATTAGCTCTCAAATTCGATCACTAACAGGATAAAAAATCTGCATAACCATAGTTTTAATACAGAGTTATTGAACCTAGTTCTCCTTGTATTCCCAAAGGACCTATAAATCCGACCCAGGTGATTGAGGTTGTGACCTTGTTCATTCTTCAATAGCTAACCTCCTATCGAGGATCGACAGTTGTGATTTAACCGATGTGGAGATATATGATGAGGGACAATTGCAGAGTCCCAAATAGTATGATGTTTATCTCCTTTCCCAAGTTCTACAATAGAAACTTCTCACCTGTAGTTGAGTCGATGCCAAAAGTTGATCTTGCCAAATCTACATATCGATGATCTAGGAGGATTGCAGAGGATAAACCCACATGGATGTTAGTTCTTCCTCCAATATCCGCAAATTCTCTCCACCGTAGATATTACTTGTGCTGATCGGATGGTCAAGACTTAATCATATGTTGATCCGATGGTTCCTCTCTTTCTTTGTTTTACCAAATTGTCGGACTAATGAACCGTCGAGGTGTAGTCAACATCCATGTATCAGTGTGCCACATTGCAGAGTTACGGAGTGGACACCTTGGTCCATCCAACGGATGACACATGTCATGTTCTAACTAGTATGAATGACATGTGAAAAACACAAATCAGGTTGACACGTGGCATGTTTACGATGGGTCCACATCACCCCAAGTGACGTTTGCATGTCACGTCTCTCCGACGCTCCGAGACTTCAGGGCTTTGGGACTCTGGGTCTTCAGAGGTTTCTTCTACATCACCCTTCAAATATATCGAACACCTAATATCCGAATAGGTCCACGTCACTCGTGGTGACGTCATTACGTCGTGTCACTCTAGAACTCCAGAACTTCGGGCCTTAGAGGATTCCATAACTTCTCCCATATTTTCCTCCGAATGTCGAATTACCGAACTATGCTACTCTGAAGTTTCGAGACTTCGACGCTTCAAAAATTTGAGAGAATTTACCTTACAACACCTCAAAATACCTGAATGTCAAACCATTCAAATATGTTGATATCCTTTGCTCAAATGTCAAATAATTAATGTAGTGACATGTGGCCCCACCAACAAGCGACACATGTTAGGTCCCAATTGGTACCAAGGGCCTGTAAATGGTACAAAAACAAGTGACACATGCCATAATTAAGGTAGGTATACGTCACCCTGGGTGACGTCATCATGCCATGTCATATCTGGCGCTTCGAGACTTTGACACTTCGGGCTTCGGGAGATTCCACTCCAGGACACCTTATAATTCCCGAAGGTCGAACTTCTGAACAGATCCATGTCACTTCGATGCTCCAGAACTTCGAGGCTCTGGGACTTCCGAGCTTCGAGATTCGTAGGATTTCTCTACTGAACACCACATAGTCCCCAGACTATCGAAATTTCGATCATTACTTAATTTTGTGGACACGTGTCCCTGGAAATGGACAGTCTAGATTGGTTTAGGACTTCGAGACTTTGGGAGACTTCTCCACACTACCCCACAAATCCCCCGAATGTTGAATTCCTGAATAGGTCGATATATAGACATGTGGTATCAAGCACGAATGATCCAGATTAACTCCGAAGTTCAAGACTTTGAGACTTCGGGAGGAAGTCCATTTTGCGCACACTTCAACCAATTTCCTCGAACTCCGAACCACTGAACTACTCAGGGAAAATCCACGGCTCTCATCCTCTTGGATGATCTATGGTTGAAAACAAATTTGTGACTTTGGAACTTCGGGCTTCGGCCCCTTTTCTCAATTGAACATAAACTTCACCGATGTCATGAATTCTGAAGGACTTGGAGGTTAACTGTCATGCATCTTTTCCAGATTTGATGGCTAGGAAGGGTCTTCCTCCCCCCGTGTAGATCCTACGGCTAAAATTCAATCTTGTGGTTATCAACCATGATTGCTATGATAACTTCTCTGGCACTCCTCCTGAGATTTCCATTACCACCCAAGAGCTCTCTCAACGCCCCTCTGGCACTCTGTGCATCAAATCCCTATGGAATTTTGACTGCAAATTCCACAAACACTGCCCATCCAGGTTCAATGTTGAAACCATGGGATGTGATACCAATTTGTAACGTACCCCGACCTCTAAGTTGGTCATGCCAATGAAATTTTTTCATGCTATGATGTAAATTTTTAGCATCCCCTAGCCATCCCAAGCCATGCTACCTTACAGAAAGACTCACTTTCATTTGTGAAAAATATCATATTTAATAAATTAAAAACAACATGTACTTTATGTTAACATACATTTATAATGAAAATTTAAATAGACATAAACATTCTGCTACAACACAAATTTATGCAGAATTAACAGTAAAACATACATGCAACAAACACATGCAATTCTGATAAATAAAAGACATGTACTTAAACACAACATGTGACATTAACACAATTGATACTTATCTTTTAATTGATTTCCACCAACTTCGTGTAGACCTTCCACGAACCTCCCAGCCTTAGACCATGTTGCTCATCACTCTCAGCTATGGGTCATCCCTGAGCTGGGAGTAAACTCCACCCGGGAAAAGGGATTCCTAAGTTAGGATGAGACTACGAGAATTCCCACAATACCTCAGGAAGGATTCCCTCCTAGGAGCCAAATTACACACATAACTCACAACCTCTCATTCCCCACATGCCTATCCCACCCCGAGAAGTATACACCTTCACCGTTCAACAGTCCATCAACTGCTCTACTTCCCTTTTAGGGCTTCAAGAATAGGCCGTACATGAATTATCAGATCTCTATAGTTCTTTCTGGGCTCCCTCTAGGAGAATTCACTTCCCCAACAATCTCTCTCACCTAGAGAGAGTTTCTCATAGGCTTGACAACCTGCTTCTTCAATCCACGAGCCTGACAACCTACCTCTTCAAATCCACATGCCTGACAACCTGCTTCTTTTGTCCAGCTTGTTGAGTCTCAGTTTTAACACTTCTAATGCCCTATATTACCCTCTATCTGAGCCTATTTTACCTATTCCATGTGTATCTAATTGACTGTTTCCTCCATAAATACACTCGATGACCTTTCTCATGTGCATAAGAGGTAACTTATGATTAAAGCATGGTTTGTTTAGTTTTGTTGAGTTAAAATGATTAAATGTTTGATTTTGCATGATCCTAATCATTTGATTCTTAAGAAGCATTGATATGGTACCAACAGACCCACACAAAATTGATCTGGTACTTCCCTATGCTATTCTGGTACCAACCTGTGTTATTCCGATACCAGCTTGTGCTAATCCGGTACTAGACATAATTCAAAATTTTTGAATGCTTCTAGAAGAAAATAAGGCACATGGGTTTTGTTCAGAATGATGTCTTCATGCAGATATGTGAGTCATAATTCACCCAGATTGAACGTGTATAACTCCATCTTAGGGGGAATGATTTTGCCAAAATTAACAAAAAAACTCAAACTGCCAACTTGCACCTTGATTTTCGTGCATATGGTATCAGATCTAAAAATTATAATATATGGGTTTTGTCTAGAATATGGAAAATTGAGTAAGAGGTGAGAAATTTTTCAAAATTAGAATTGGTTTGGGAGATATGGGTGGAGCCCTAACTCGACTCTGCCCAAATTGTTAAAAAACACAGATTTTTGGGATTTATCCTAAAATTGTAAAAAATGTTTTCTTGGTTTGGGGATTCGGTTTCATCCATTCCTCCATGGATTTTATGTATAAATAAGACCTCATAGGTATGAATAGAGAGGAATTATTATGTTGTGAGATTGGTTCTTGAAGAAGGAATTGTTATGCTGTAGGGTTGATTTTTGAAGATTGTTGGTTGCACACCTATTTCTCAAGTAACGATATAATTTCAGTTTATGGATTATATGTGTGCATTTACATCATCTCTACTGTAAGTTTATCTTAAGAGTTGCCTTGTTGGTACGACAAGGGCCCACCGACCCAATCAAGGTAAGCCTCTTTGTAATTAATTGTGAATATGATTCATGTTTTTTGTGTGTGTGAACAAAGTAATTTTATGTTTAATTACAACATCTAATTCCATCTCTGTCATGTTTCAGTGATACATTTGATAGCAGGTCATATATATGTGTGGTAAATCTAAGTGAGTGGAAGCTTTGTGTGCAATACAAGATTTCCGAGTGCAATGATTACTGAGTAGTTACTTGTCATCTTTCCGTGAGTATATGAGAACAATCATTTGATTAAATATTTTAGTGTTTTTCTAAACTAAATGTTGTAGTTTGTGTTTTTATTTTGTCAATATAGGAACACGTTGGATCTCCATATTTCACCCTACATGAACCGATAATGGAGTATCTCAACATACCTAGAATTTCTTCCAGAATTGATTGAGTCTTCTTTAAGCATGAACATAGTGTTACTTGTTGTTAGTTTAATTGCTCTAGGAGATAAGATCTGATTTCATCTTTTCATTTCATAAGCATATAGTGAACAAACTTGTCATGTGAGCAAGAACCTTTTCGATTGAGTGTTTGCTTGAGAGTTTTACCATGAACTTTATTTTCTATTATTGTTGAAATGTGCCCAGATTTTCTTGCTAGTTTTTGTTAAGGGTAGTAGCTACAAATAACTAATTCAAAGTCCATCTTTCCACTTCATGAGCTTGTAAATGGACAAGGCATTATCTGAAAAAAAATCTTTTGAGTGCATGATTGCAAGTTTTTCTTTCTAATTTATGAATTGTGTGAAGAGTGTTATCTTTGAAAACAGAGTATTTTGTTATTGTTGGTTTTCTTATCTAAGCTATACTAAACAGACATAGGAACCTATCTGTTATCGACACATATAGTCCATCAAATCTACTAATTATGAATCCCAGTTGATAATTTATACTTGGTAATATATTATGCAAATAATTGCACCAACATTTTGGCGTCGTTGTCGGGGAGTTGTAAACGGTAATAGGTGGTATTTGAATTAGATTGATTTAATGGTTTTGGATTGGTTTTATGGATGACCTAAGGGCGGAGAGAAGATGGTAAGATGTGCGGGAAGAGCCCATGCATCCACCTTGGTGGGGTTGCTCCAAACTTAGGTTGTCCTCTTCTTTTAATGCAAGTGTGTTTTTTCCTTCTTTTATGCAAATTTAGTTTTATTAATGATGAGCTAACTTGTGTGAACCGATAACATGGTGACAATAGGGTCCCAGTAATGTAAGGAGTTCAAGTTTGGTGTGTTTTATTTTTGCAAATAGTTTTAATTTCTTAGTTTTAATATTCAAATCTTTGATGATAAATCATTTTTGGGGTGTTGTAAGAACCCCTGAGTACTAAGTTGTGTTGCGAGACATGGATCATCAACCAGCTAGAGTAATTCAAGGATGATCAAGAGCTTGAAGAATGCTCCTCCAAGAAATTTCTCGCATTCTAGCAACAACTGGGATATACACTTCTTAAGAAGAGCATATCTTGACAGCAGTCAAGAATTTAGTTTTCTCTCCACAGGAAGATTTAGAAGTATCGTTGGATTCCTCTTATCAATTTGTTGAGCGGAATAAAGAATCATGGATAGAATTCAATGGAGAGAAACCATTGTAACCTGATATTGAGGAGTCCTTAACATGCCTCTCAGCAGATCTTGTATGTAATCCAAAGACCAATCATCTTGAAGAGGATAATCTGCATAGCATGGTAGAGGAAGACATTCAGTGTGACCCAAACAAAGAAGAGAAATGGGAATATAGTGATCCTATTGAAATATGTTTTCAATTAGTTATTAGGTCACACCACTCTTTAATTTATTGCTTGATATCATCATCAAAATAGCTAGTCCTTCATACTTTGGTATGCATCAAAATTTATCTTTTAAACCTGAGTATGGATATATTTCTAACCCTGTTATGCACATGGATTCACTGAAAGTATTCATATACTTGAAGGTCATTTTATTTTGTTCAATAAGAGTAGGATAGTAAATAAATAAATAAATGTTGCACATAAGTACAATGCAACCTATCTTTCATACTTTTCATAAATGGGAATGTCAAAAGTTAACAAAGCAATCTGTTTTTCCTATAGTAGATTTCTTTCTAAAAGTTATGTTAATTTTGTTTGGAATCTTATGAGAAGGGAATCTCTTCATCCTTCGAATGCACACATAATACTGGAAGGGTTTCAAAAGTGGAGAAGGCATCCTTGTCAACAAAAGATAACACTTAAGGGAGTGCTTCATGACCTATTTCTTCAAAATTCTTCTTTTTCCTTAAGTTGTTAAAAATGATGCATTCGTGTTTTATCTTTACCTATCTATTTTAAGACTGCTATTTCACAAGAATGATTAATTAAGTGATCTTTTTAATAGCAGTTGAAACTGAATGTTAAGTCCAAACTATTTTATTCATAGCTAATAATTCAATTTTTGACATTTTCCCTAAATTTTTTGTTTTTAAGCATGAATACAAATCCAGTTTTAATTAGTTCTATTGGTTTGTTTTTAGCAGATGTTCGCAACTCTCTGAGCAACCTTTTTAGAATCTCACATTGTTTGCATGAGGCCATGCAAAACCTTAGGCATGGGGGAGTGGTTGCTGAAACCTTGATATTCTTTGGAAACTTCCGTTGGTAAGGCCAAATCAACATGTTTAGTTATGGGATTTGATAGTCATTTCCAGAATTTCGGTACCATTCTATTATGGTACTGCAGAATTTCGTTCATCCAGTACTGCAAACAATGTTTTCCTCTGCATTCATCTGGTACTGTGGGAGGAGGTCTACGGTATTCTGATACTGAACCACAACTCTGTGTTATTCCGGTACTAATGGTCATCTATGTGCTCATCTAGTACCAAAGGAGAAAGGATGCATTCATCCGGTACTGAAGAACATTACTGTGCTCATCTAGTACTGATGGTCGCCTGCGTGCTTATCTGGTACCAAAGGAGGAGGTCTGCGTTATTCCGGTACTGAACCACAACTCTGCGTTATTCCGGTACTAAAGCACAACCCTGCATCCATCCGGTACTCAGGTGATCCAGTACTGGTAATAAGGTGTTGGTAGCTCTAATCATATATTCAAGTTTTGTTGCTCGATTTAAGTACTAGGACATACAAATTCAACATTTTTAATTTTACTAAAGAAATTATATTAATTATGCAGTAAACATATGGCTACTCTCAATTATTGCACGCTCCCTACCATGAAATTTTGTTAAGAACCAAATATCAATATATCATAGAAAAACCTCAGAAAAAGTACTCGACGCCTTGAAAAAGAGATAATTTCAGATAATAAGCCTCTTCGAGGGGGAAACCTCCTTTTACCCCACTTAAATGTTCAAGTACAAGATGATTCAAAATGAAAATGTCTCCTTGGTATATA